>JBBGZY010003529.1:0-57656 GCA_037952925.1 Lithobates clamitans
AAAGAGGATAAGGACCCATTTATACCAGATTCATCTTTTGTCTGCACTCCAACTACATAAACCAGCAAGCTGTCAATCACTGTCAACTGCAAGGAGCCGACAGGTGGATCCTGACCATGGCTTTGACACTTTGTGGGAACCAGTGACACTAATACAGTGATCAGTGCTAAAAAAAAAATATGCACTGTCACTGTACTAATAACACTGGCTGGGAAGGGCAAGGTAATGCCGCTCTTCAAGCGCTGCGGACCATGGATTAAAAGATCTTCCACCCTTGATGAAAATCAGGTCCAGACTTGTGCGCAAGTCTACATAGTCAAGAAAAATCCCGGACCGCTGCACTCTGAAAAACGATCATCTTTATTCCATGATGAAATCAACAAGAGTCATCGAATACTGACAGGAGATAGCAATAGCCAACGCGTTTCACATGCAAAGATGCTTATTCATAACTCAGCTATGAGTAAGCATCTTTGTATGTGAATACAGAGGAGAGATTTGGGGTCTTTTAGACCCCCAGATCCCTCCATAAAGAGGACCTGTCACTGCCAATTACTGTAAAGGGATGTTCACATTCCTTGTGACAGCAATAAAAGTGATCGGATTTATTTTTATTTTTTTAAAGAGAGAGACAGTGTAAATAAATATAAAATAAAAATGTTTTAAAGTGCCCCCACGCTCGCGCACCAAAGAAAACGCGTACGTAAGGGGCGCCCACAAATGTTAACAGTGTTCAAATCGCACATGTGAGGTATCGCCGCGATCGTCACAGCGAGAGCAATAATCTCGCCCTAGACCTCCTCTGTAACTCTTAAAAAATTTTTAAACGTCGCCTATGGAGTTTTTTTAGGTACCGTATTTTGTCATTCCAAAATGCGTGCAATTTTTAAAGCGTAATGTGTTCGGGTATCTATTTACTGAGCGTACATCATCTTTCACCAATATGTAAAAAAAACAACAAAAAAAATTGGCTAACTTACTGATTTTCATTATTTCTTTAAAAAAACAAAAACAAAACCTGCGTTTTTGAAATGACCGCTGCGCTAATACTATTTAATTCTCCGTAGCTTTGCTAAATTAAAATATATATCTCTCTAATCTCTCTCTCTCTATCTCTCTCTATCTATCTATCTATCTATCTATCTATCTATCTATCTATCTATCTATCTATCATCTATCTATCTATCTATCTATCTATCTATCTATCTATCTATCTATCTATCTATCTATCTATCTATCTATCTATCTATCTATATCTCTCTCTCTCTATATCTCTCTCTCTCTATATCTCTCTCTCTCTATATCTCTCTCTCTCTATATTCTCTCTCTCTCTATATCTCTCTCTCTCTCTATATCTCTCTCTCTCTATCTATCTCTATATCTCTCTCTCTCTATATCTCTCTCTCTCTCTATATCTCTCTCTCTCTCTATATCTCTCTCTCTCTCTATATCTCTCTCTCTCTCTATATCTCTCTCTCTCTCTATATCTCTCTCTCTCTCTATATCTCTCTCTCTCTCTATATCTCTCTCTCTCTCTATATCTCTCTCTCTCTCTCTCTATATCCTCTCTCTCTCTCTATATCTCTCTCTCTCTCTATATCTCTCTCTCTCTCTCTCTCTCTATCTCTCTCTCTCTCTCTCTATCTATCTCTCTCTCTCTCTCTCTCTCTCTCTCTCTCTCTCTCTCTATCTCTCTCTCTCTCTCTTCTCTCTCTCTCTCTCTCTCTCTCTCTCTCTCTCTATCTCTCTCTCTCTATCTCTCTCTCTCTCTCTCTCTCTCTATCTCTCTCTCTCTCTCTCTCTATCTCTCTCTCTCTCTCTCTATATCTCTCTATATCTCTCTCTCTATCTCTCTCTATATCTCTCTCTCTATCTCTCTCTATATCTCTCTCTCTATCTCTCTCTATATCTCTCTCTCTCTATATCTCTCTCTCTCTCTCTCTATCTCTCTCTCTCTCTCTCTATATCTCTCTCTCTCTCTCTCTATATCTCTCTCTCTCTCTCTCTATATCTCTCTCTCTCTCTCTCTATATCTCTCTCTCTCTCTCTCTATATCTCTCTCTCTCTCTCTCTATATCTCTCTCTCTCTCTCTCTATATCTCTCTCTCTATCTCTCATATCTCTCTATCTCTCTATATCTCCTCTCTCTCTCTATATCTCTCTCTCTTCTCTATATCTCTCTCTCTCTCTCTATATCTCTCTCTCTCTCTCTATATCTCTCTCTCTCTCTCTATATCTCTCTCTCTCTCTCTCTCTCATATCGTCAAGCTTGGTCCAGAAGTGGTTAAAGAAATAATCTAACCATAAGTATTTCTATATTGTTCCAGCTTGGGCCATTGTAACAATAGAAATTTTTTTTTTTTTTTTTTTTTTTGTAAATATTTTCCGGATCCTGGTCTGAAGGTCAGATTTCTCCATGATTGGTTCACAAATGTTTGCTTTGCGTAAATATGTGTCAATTTGGTTTCCTTTATCTTACCATCTTCTATGTTGTATCTCTGGGGTAGATTGCGATTTTCTTTAAAATGAACCCGTGTGTGATGTACAATTGACTGTTGGGGTAATTCGCTCTCATAGCGGATGCTTTTATACAGTGAATCCACAGCAGACAGGAGCTATATTTACCGGCCTGTTAGCCCACTATTAGACCCTTTTCACACTGAGGCGCTTTTCAGGTGTTTTTAGCGCTAAAAATAGCGCCTGTAGAGCGCCTCTCAAGCCCCCCAGTGTGAAAGTCCGAGTGCTTTCACACTGGGGCGGTGCGCTTGCAGGACGAGTTAAAAAGTCCTGCAAGCAGCGTCTTTGGGGCGGTGCGGGAGTGGTTTATACATCGCTCCCTAAACCGCCCCTGCCCATTGCAATCAATGGGCAGCGCTGCCAAAGCGCTGCAGCAGCAGCGTTTTTCGGGCGTTTTAAACCCTTTCTTCGGCCGCTAGTGGGGGTTAAAAGTGCTGCTAATACTATCGGCACTTTACCGCTAACGCCCGCACCGCCTCAGTGTGAAAGGGATCTTATTAAAACGGCAGAAAGCAAAATAACAGTCCAACATGAAGCTTCCCATGCAGGGGATCTCCTCCAGCTTCAGCAGAATACAAACACTGAAAAATGCCAAACCACCTGGCTCATAAGCTCACTCGGCTTCATCTGCAGTACCACGCTACACCTTTTTTAATGGTCTCTCTGACTGTGTTGTCAAGCTCTCGGGTATACTTGGCTCTCTGGCCTTTAGTTGCAGCATCCTGCTGCACGGCCCACCACCTGATTGGGGTTCTCCAAACACCCCGCTAGGAGCTGACCTGACTCCTGGAACGAGACCTCCTGACTCCTGGAACGAGACCTCCTGACTCCTGGAACGAGACCTCCTGACTCCTGGAACGAGACCTCCTGACTCCTGGAACGAGACCTCCTGACTCCTGGAACGAGACCTCCTGACTCCTGGAACGAGACCTCCTGACTCCTGGAACGAGACCTCCTGACTCCTGGAACGAGACCTCCTGACTCCTGGAACGAGACCTCCTGACTCCTGGAACGAGACCTCCTGACTCCTGGAACGAGACCTCCTGACTCCTGGAACGAGACCTCCTGACTCCTGGAACGAGACCTCCTGACTCCTGGAACGAGACCTCCTGACTCCTGGAACGAGACCTCCTGACTCCTGGAACGAGACCTCCTGACTCCTGGAACGAGACCTCCTGACTCGGGCACCTTTGACCCCTTGTTGAGGCCCTCCGTCTCTTGGCTTCTGGCTGGGGCACCTCTGACCCCTCGGTGAGACCTTCCGTCTCCCACACTGGGATCGGTCCCCAAACTGGAAGCTCTGAGCTATCTGCAGACCTGAGTATATAATGACCCCGCACACCTGTATACACTGTCAGGTTGCAGGCATCTAGCAAAACCCGGACACAGGATTGAATGTTTCAACCCAGAACTACAGAATCCAGAGAGAGCTAAATACACGACTTTCCCTGCTCAGAAACCAGTCTTGAATGTTGGATTTACGGAAAATGGGGACTCCTGTGTCACATTTACCTAAAATCTCAGTGACTGGGCCTTTCACGTTCACACTGTGTACAGCAGGCACAATAATAAACTCGCTCTTACCCCTTTACCACTGGAGCTCCTTGCGAGAATCCGTATACAGAGGACCCATGTACAGTCCCCCAGGCCTCCCAATGCATCTGCTCCTCCTAAAAGTTGCAGCTGCTGTGTATACCCTCCACTACATACAGTATACAGTGATGTGTTCCGCTAGCGGGACGAGAACTTCCCCTTCTACTCCTAAAACAAAATGGAGTCTGGGCAGCCATTCACAGGAAGCTTTTTGTATGCTACGGATGAATACAAAGCTTCATCTGGCTGAGGGGGAGAGGCATCTCGGCCACACAAATGGTCCTCTCTAGCATGCTGGCAAGGTACAGGCCTTTTTACTTTACAAGAAGAAAAACTTTGCGCACTTTTTTTTTTTTTTTTTTTTTTTTTTTTTTTGTACAGTATCTCACCTAAAAGTGAGTACACCCTCACATTTTTAAAAATATTTTCTTCTGTCTTTTTCATGTGACAACACTAAAGAAATGACACTTTGCTACAATGTAAAGTAGTGAGTGTACAGCTTGTATAACAGTGTAAATTTGCTGTCCCCTCAAAATAACTCAACAGTTTGCTGAGGACAAGCAGACTAAGGACATGGATTACTGGAACCATGTCCTGTGGTCTGATGAAACCAAGATAAACTTAATTGGTTCAGATGGTGACAAGCGTGTGTTGCGGCAACCAGGTGAGGAGTACAAAGACAAGTGTGTCTTGCCTACAGTCAAGCATGGTGGTGGGAGTGTCATGGTCTGGGGCTGCATGAGTGCTTCCGGCACTGGGGAGCTACAGATCATTGAGGGAACCATGAATGCCAACATGTACTGTGACATACTGAAGCAGAGCATGATCATCTCCCTTCAGAGACTGGGCCGCAGGGCAGTATTCCAACATGATAACGACCCCAAACACACCTCCAAGACGACCACTGCCTTGCTAAAGAAGCTGAGGGTAAAGGTGATGGACTGGCCAAGCATGTCTCCAGACCTAAACCCTATTGATCATCTGTGGGACATCCTCAAACGGAAGGTGGAGGAGCGCAAGATCTCTAACATCCACCAGCTCTGTGATGTCGTCATGGAGGAGTAGAAGAGGACTCCAGTGACAACCTGTGAAGCTCTGGTGAACTCCATGCCCAAGAGGGTTAAGGCAGTGCTAGAAAATAATGGTGGCCACACAAAACATTGACACTTTGGGCCCAATTTGGACATTTTCACTTAGGGGTGTACTCACTTTTGTTGCCAGCGGTTTAGACATTAATGGCTGTGTGTTGAGTTATTTTGAGGGGACAGAAAATTTACACTGTTATACAAGCTGTACACTCACTACTTTACATTGTAGCAAAGTGTCATTTCTTCAGTGTTGTCACATGAAAAGGTAGAATAAAAAAAATATACACAAATGTGAGGGGGTGTACTTCTTCTTCCCTTTTTTTTTTTTTTTTTTTTTTTTTTTTTCCCCGCAGCAGAATCGGATCGCATGGATCACCCATGTGATCCAATTCCTGTCTGAGTTTGCAGATCGCACTGCGATATGCGGACTGATTTGGGGGTGTCATTAACTTTTACCTGACACTCCCAGCAGTTCGCATCGGGCAGTGTGAACTTACCGACGGGAAACATGCGATGCGGGAACCTGCAGTGAATTCGCAGGGTTTCCACATTGCAGCAGTGTGAACCGGCCCTTAAACTGAAGTTTATTTAGGATTGAAAGTTAATCTTTAACACCTTTTTACTGCGATCTATATATGGCATACGTCAGCAGCACCGTGGGAAGGGTTTACGTCCCCACCCAAACTGATTGTCAGCTCTCAGGTGGATATACAACCACACAATTATTCTCCTGGTACATTTGCCCCCATTACCCGTTTTTGCCTGCATGGCTCTTGGGCTCAGCTGTCCCACCTCCAGACCCAGGAACAGCATGGCAGGTAATGTCTAGGAGGGAGGAAAACAAACAAATCATCCATTCACTTACCCCCCACCCCCTCCCACCTAGTAAGACACATGAAGCAACATGTACAGTTGTGCTCAAAAGTTTGCATACCCTGGCATAAATTGTGACATTTTGGCATTAATATTGAAATGAGTGATCATGCCAAAAAATATTTTAACAATAGCAATCACCTGGAGCCATTTATTATCACATAGTTTTTTTGGATCCTATTAAAATCTTAACAGAAATCGCCCAAATGGTCCTAATAAACAGTTTACATACCTTGGAATGTTTGGCCTTGGTACAGACACAGAAAGTGGCACACACAGGTTAAAATGACAATTGAAGGTTAATTTCCCACATTTGTGGCTTTTAAATCACAATTGGTGTCTGTGTATAATTAGTCAATGAGTTTGTTGGCTCTCACGTGGATGCACTAAGCAGGCTCGACACCGAGCCACGAGGAGATAAAAAAGAACAGTCAAAACACCTGCGTAACAAGGTAATGAAACTTTACAAAGATGGAAAAGGATATAAAAAGAGATCCAAAGCCTTGAATATGCCAGTCAGTACTGTTCAATCATTTTATTAAGAAAATGAGGGGTTCTTTTGATAACAAGCCAAGGTCAAATTCCCAAATCCCCCCCCCCCCCAAAAAAAAAAAACTTTTATACTCAGTCTTTTTTCGTGGTGATCAAATACTAGAGGTCGACCGATATGGGTTTTTCTCTGGCCGATGCCGATATTTAGAAATCGCGGTGGCTGATGGCCGATATGTGATGCCGATATATATTTTTTTTTTTTTTTCCCTTCCCTTCATCTCATAAAATCTAACAGTTAGACCCCTTTCACACTGGGGCGTTTTTCAGGCGCTTTTGGGCTAAAAATAGCGCCTGTAAAGTGCCTGTAAAACGGCTCCCCTGCAGTCTCAGTGTGATATCCCGAGTGCTTTCACACTGAGGCGATGCACTGGCAGGATGTAAAAAAAAGTCCTGCAAACGGCATCTTTGGAGCGGTGTATACCACTGCTCCACCACTCCTGCCCATTAAAATGAATGCGCACCGCTGCCGAAGCGCCTGCAAAGCGTTTTGGCAGCGGCGCTTCAGGAGCGCATTTAACCCCTTCGGCCGCTAGCTGGGTTATAAGCGCCCCGCTAGCAGCCGAATAGCGCCTCTAAAATGACGGTAAAGCGCCGCTAAAACTAGCAGCGTTTTACCATCAACGCATGCCCGCTCCAGTGTGAAAGCGGCCTTAAAGCGGAGCGCCACCGAAAAATAAAGTCAGCAGCTACAAATACTGCAGCTGCTGACTTTTAAAACATGGACACTTTACCTGTCCAGGGCGCCCGCGATGTCGGCACCCGAGGCCGAAGCGTCTCTCCGTCCTCGGGTGCTGCCGCCTCCATCTTCGGTAAGGGAATCAGGAAGTGAAGCCGTGCGGCTTCACTTCCCGGTTCCCTACTGCGCATGCGCGAGTCGCGCAGCGCAATACGGATGGTCCCTGCTGCCTCTGGGACCCGTGTGTTTCCCAGCAGGCAGCGGGGAGGGAGCAGGAAGTGGCGTAAATACCCGCAGATTCTGTGGCTATCTATGCCGGAAGTGGGTACAGATACCTGTAATATACAGGTATCTGTACCCCCCTCCCCCCTGAAAGGTGCCAACTGTGTCACCGGAGGGGGGGAGGAATCTAATGAGTGGAAGTTCCACTTTTGGGTGGAACTCCACTTTAAGTAATACAGAAATTTTTTTTCATTTAAACATTAAACAAAACAAACCTCCAATCAGTTCACTTGTATGTATAATTTAATTAAAAAAAAAAAAAAAACTATCTTAAATAATACACAAAAACAGGTAATCAAAACTTTTGGACGAAAAAAAATGGGCCAACTTTACTGCTTAGGTTTTTTTTTTTTTTTTTAATTCATTACTGTATATTTTTTTTTTTTTTTTTTTTTTTTTTAATTGCGTTTTGAAAGACCGCTGCGCAAATACCGTGTGACATAAAATATTGCAACAATCACCATTTTATTCCCTAGGGTCTCTGTTAAAAAAAATAAAAATGTTTGGGGGTTCTAAGTGATTTTTTTTTTTTAGCAGAAAATACAGGATTTTTACTTGTAAGCAACAAGTGTCAGAAAAGATTTAGTCTTTAAATGGTTAAACTGAGAGCTTCTACACACGGAGTTCAGTCTATTGATAAAAAGAACCTGAAAGAGATACAATGTATCTTCTTATCAGACTTGGCAGGCTGCCCAGAGGAGGAGAGAATCCTCTCCACAGATAACATCAGGAAACTTGCATTAACTTCTATTACAGAAGTCATTTGCAAGTCACGGCTGAAGTTATAATCGGCCTTTTTTTATCAGCACAATCAGCCGATGCCGATTAAGTAAAAAACGCCAAATAATATATCGGTCGACCTCTATCAAATACCACCAAAACCTCCTATCTGTGCCATTCAAAGTGGGACAGTGCTGATAGCTGAGAAATGGCCTGGGCAGGAAGAGAGTGGAAATGCCTGGTAGGCAAGTGGCTAACGTAGTCCAGTGCTGAATAGCAAAAAATGGCTGGTCATGAAGGGGGTAAAACCTTCCGGAGCTGACGTGGTTGATATCACCCTAATAAGGTCTTGTGTTTTGTTTTTGTTTTTTTTTCAGGTGGATTCACCAATGAACTTGAAGCATCCTCACGATTTAGTGATTTTGATGAGACAGGAGACCACAGTTGGCTACCTCAAGGAGCTAGAGGTGACTTTACGCCCGTTTTGATGCAATCTCTTGTTTGTATGTCTTTTGGATTACAGATCTTGTTACTTCTCATTTGTTTTCCTGTCGCAGAAACACTTAGTTGCTCAGAAGATTCATATAGAGGAGAATGAAGATCGGGACACCGGGTTGGAGCAGAGACACTACAAGGATGACCCTGATTGTGTTTTAGCCAAAGTGCCTCTGGGTGACATGGACTTGTATGATGGGACTTATATGCCACTGGAGGACAAAAATATCAAGTAATTTTTTTTTTTTATTTTTTTTTATGTCTCTGCCCATCATTGCTGGCAGCCTGTGTATTCGTGTTTTATGTATGAAATTGTTTTTTAAGTTAAATACAGTTAACTAGGCTTAATCCTAGTTTGGGTATAGGTCAAGGCCTTGGGGACACAAGGATCCGTTGGAAAAACTAGCATGGTTGGCGCCACAGCATATCTGTTCATAAATTCCAGCTCAAGACTAAGGGTCGGTTCATACTAGGACGACTTGTCAGGCGACCTAGCCGCCTGACAAGTCGCCTCCCGTTCTGTACAATGGAACCGTTCTAATCGGAGCGACGCAAGTCGCTCCGACTTAGGAAAAGGTTCCTGTACTACTTTGGGGGCGACTGGAGGCGACTTGCATAGACTTCTATATAGAAGTCGTTTTGCAAGTTGCCGCCCCTGTCGTGTCCAGGTCGCCTGAGGCAGTCGCGCTGCAAGTCGTGCTGCCTCAGTGTGACCCGGGGCTAAGGCTTGCCATAGACGGTTTCAATCATGTATGGGCAGGCTGATTGTACCCAAGTTGCTCGATCAATTTAAGTACAACCAGCCTGTTTGATTTTTCATGCGATAATTGCCAACGGTCTGCTAAAAAAAAAAAAAAAGCTGAAGGGGGATCTTGCCAACTTTTTTGCAGTGAAGCAGTGTGAAAGTAGCCTACCTGTTCCTTCTGGATGACAACTTGTTCACTGGCCAGATCACCAGGTGAAAATCAAGGCAAGAAAACCCAAGGCCCGGTTCCCACTGGTGCGGCACGAAAGTCGTGTGACTGTCGATCCGACTTTGCCCTGTGACTTCGGTCCAACATCCATCCGAATTCCATGTGACTTTAATGAACTGGATCCGATTTTGATCCGACTTTGAGATGAGTGCGACTTGGATCTGGTATGGATTTTGAGGGGAAACCCCATGCCAAAATGGGGGAAAAAAAGACGTAAGGTCGTCCCCCCCCCCCCCCCCCAAATCCATACCAGACCCTTATCCGAGCATGCAGCCTGGCAGGCCAGGAAAGGGGAGGGTCACATGCCCTCAACACATGGGCAGCCCCCACCCCAAAGCACCTTGACCCCCATGTTAATGGGGACAGGGGCCTCTTCCCCACATCTCTGGTCTTTGGTTATGGAGGTCTGCGGGCAGGGAGCTTATCGGAATCTGGTAACCCCCTTTTAAGAAAGGGGGCAAATGATTCCCCCCCCCCTCCACCAATGTGAATGATTATGGGGTACATAGTACCCCTAGCCATTCACCCCAAAAAGTGTAGTGTAAGAAAAACAGGAGGCAGTTTTTACATTGTCCCCGTGGGAGCTCCAGCATCAATCACAGTGGCTGTCACCGCCGACCTGGACCTGATTAAAAGACCCCCCCCCCCTCCCCCTTGTGATGTCACTGACCCATCATGCCTGGGACAGTGACTTTAAAGGGGTGGGTTCTTGGGGGTCTGGCATGGATTTGGTAGGAGTTTAGTTAGTAAAAAAAAGTGTGTGGGGGTCCCCCCCCCAAAATCCATGCCAGGCCCTTTGGGCCTAGTATGGATCTTGAGGGGAGATCCCCTGCAGAAACAAAGGGTGTGAGGTTTCCCCCTCAAGTTCCATACTAGATCTAAAGGGTCTGGCATGGATTTTGCAGTGCACCCTACGCGCTTTATTTTATTTTTTTCTTAACCTTGCATTGCGCGCGCACACCCAAGCAGAGGAGAAACTAAATGCTCCAATGGTTTCAATGTTACTTGTATGAGCATGTGACACAAAAATTGCAGATTTTGTCCAAGCAGTGAAATAATGCAGTGTATGCATTCCAGCCAATTGGATGTCAGTTTACTGTAGTTGAATGACAGTAGGGCTATAAGTTGCTGTATGGTGCCTTTTTTTTTTTTTTTTTTTCCTTTGTCATGTCATACTGATTTATACTAGAACTAGGGTAATAACCCCGTCAATGTTTGTTTATTTATTTATTTTTTTGTTTTTTTTGTCATCCTTGTCCCATGTGGGGAGATTTTCCTTCACGTCTTGTCCCGTAGCCAAATCAGGAAGTGAGAGGAAATCGCTACAAATTAAGGGAATTCTTTTTTGGCCCCCCAGGTCACCCGGAAGTGTCCCCATTGAAAGTCTACCCCCCTCTATTAGACCCCTTTCAGAGTGGGGCATTTTTCAGGCGCTTTATCGTTAAAAAAAAAAAAAAAAAAAAAGCGCCTGAAAGAAGTCTCATCTGCAATCCCAATGTGAAAGCCCGAGACCTTTCACACTGCTAGCGCCCGAAAAAACGCTAGTAAAGCCCAGCTTGAGACCCCTTTCACACTGGGACGTTTTTTTAGGCGTTTTTCGGGCGCTGGCAGTGTGAAAGGGCTCGGGCCATCGGCGAACCCAGCCCGGTGGCAAAAAACACGAAAGCGCTGCAAAGAAGCTGCTTGCAGGACTTTTTTTGACGCCCTGCCAGCGCAGCGCCCCAGTGTGAAAGCACTTGGGCTTTCACATTGGGATTGCAGATGAGGCTTCTTTCAGGCGCTATACAGGCTTTTTTTTTTTTTACGCTAAAGCGCCTGAAAAACGCCCCAGTGTGAAAGGGGTCTTACTGTTCCATGGACAACCCAAAATTTGGGATTTTTCTTGATTTTTTTTTTCACTTTTTGATGATAACCGTAAACAGGACAAATAGAGAGGGTGAATCTCCTTAATGGGGGGAGACAGAAATTAAAACGTGACAGTTGTTCTCTTGCATCTCCACTCTATCCATATGTATGAATTATGCCTTTTAGTTGTACTCTAATTGCTTCCCACCCACCGTACAGTAAAATGACAGGTGGGCGGGAGAACTCTTGTTTTGGTACGTCCTTCTATTCTCACCGCACTGTTGTGTGGTGAGAATAGGCATCACCGCTCACGGTAAAGAGCCTATGATGTAGGCTCTGTACCATGTGACCAGCTGTGTCCAGTCACAGCTGATCAGTGTAAATAAGGAAGTTCCGGTTATCTGCATTCCTCTTCTCATGCTGACCGCATGTGAGGAGAGCTGGTAAGCGGCATTCCTCAGCAGGGACATCTGCATTGTCAGTCAGGGCACCGATCATCAGTGCAACCTCATCAGTGCAGAAAAATGTATTATTTACAAAATGTTATAGCTGAAACTAAAAGTTTTTGTTTTAGGGGAAAAAAAACCCCAGTGGGTATTAACTAGTTACCGACTGCCCGCCGCGGTTGTACTGCTGCCAGTTGGCTCCCCTGCACGAATCGCCGTCGTTGTAGGTCGGGCGCGTACACGGCCTACAAATCGCTCCAGAGACAGGCTGAACAGGGATCTGTCAGTGTAAACAAACAGATCCCCATTCTGTCAGGGGAAGAGAGAGCGATCGCCTGTTCCTAGTGATTAGGAACCGCAATCTCTCCTCCAGTCAACCCAGCTCCCATGCAGTTGGCAACACCTCCCAGGGAACACACTTAACCCCTTGATCGCCCCCTAGTTTTAACCCCTTCCCTGCCATTTATACAGTAATCAGTGGCTTTTTTTTTTTAGCTCTGATCGCTGTATAAATGTCAGTGGTATCAGTGTCAAACTTGTCAGATATGTCCGCCGCAATGTCGCAGTCCTGCTAAAAATTGCAGATCACTGCCATTATTGGTAAAAAATAAAAATTAAAAAAAAATTCCCTTTTTTGTAGATGCTTTAACTTTTGCGCAAACCAATCATATACACTTATTAGGATTTTTTTTTTTTTTTAAATATGTAGAAGAATACATATTGGCCTAAACTGATGAAGCGTTTTTTTTTTGGTATATTATAGCAAAAAGATTATATATATATATATTTCTTTTTTTTGTTGTTTATAGCGCAAAATTTAAAAACCGCAGAAGTGATCAAATGCCACCAAAAGAAAGCTTGTCAGTTAAAGCAACGCAATGCCGTATCGCAAAAAGAATGCTCCGTTTCAAAAAAATGTGAAAATTTTTTAAATTTAAGTGTTGTATGACCGCGCAATTGTCATTCAAATTGAGACAGCGCTGAAAAAAATGGCCTGGGCAGGAAGGCGGGTGAAAGTGCCCAGAAGGCAAGGGGTTTAAGCAGAGCTATACTGTATCTGAGCACCACAAACTAAAAATGCTGTTTTTAGTTCATTTTTTAATATTCAAAGCACCCCCCCCATCCATCCATCCATCCATCCATGTCTCCATGGGGTATCACTTTGAAAAACACCCCTCCTAGCATTTCTGGCTGTGGCCATCTTGAGTAAGGGCAGAGGATTCATGTAGCCTTTATTTCCCAAAATCCATCAGCCCTTAGCTCAGGCATGCATGTAGGAGAGGGTGTGCTTGGCTTAGAAAAACCCTCCTGAAGACCCCTGGATTTCCTGTATGACATTATTTGGCTAGGCCTGAAAACCAGGAAGTAACTAAAGATGTGTTTAAAAAAAAAAAAAAAAAAATGAAGTAAAGTTAAACAAGAAAATATAATATACCTTCCTATCTTATTTACTAATGCTAGCAGCATGGGGATTAAAAAGATGTTGGTTGAATGTCAAGTTCTGCTTTAAAATTTTGATGTATATTTTATTGGTTGCTGGCTAAATGATTTTCTGTATAGATATCCTGAGGATTTATGAAAACTGATGATTATCACTTTGTGTTTTTGATTTTTTTAGCCCAGAAGATTATGTGGATGTACATAGTCATTTACCTCCCGATCTGAATCAACCAGATTGCACCAGTATCACAGAGCTTCCATTCAGCATCCACGCCTTTCAGCACCTGAGGGTATGCACATTTCTTGTAGATCTCTTAAGCCTCGTACACACGGTACGATTGTTGGCCAACCGAGCGTCTGATTTTTGTCAAAAGGGCGCGTGTGCCAGGATCTTGTCTTGCATACTAACGGCACACAATTGTCTTGCAACAAACACAAACGTAGTGACGTACTACGTGGAATTTCAGCTCTTGAGCGCCACCCTTTGGGCCCCTTCTGCTAATTTCGTGTTTGAGCATTGATTTCGAGCATGCGTGTTTGTACTTTCGACTTTTGTGTGACGGATTTGTGTACTGACCATACGAAAATCTGACGTCAAACGGCCGAAAATTTACAAGCCTGTCATCCAACATTTGTTGGCCGAAAATTGGACAACAATTGTCAAAAGAAGCGTACTAACGGTAAGATTTTTAGGACAACAGTCTGTCAACAGACAATCCCCTGCCAACAATCATACCGTGTGTACGAGGCTTTAGGCTGCATTCACACGTGACATTGCTCAACATCTGACGACACTTGTGCACATCTTGCTTGTGGTGCAAATGATCATTAAAAGAGTAGTATGGGGTTTAAATAAAAAAAAAAAAACTTTTATACTTGCCTCCAGTAGATGCAGCATTGATCCAATGCATCTGTCCCCTGTGAGAACTGAGCGATCAATAACTACTGATCGTTCAGTGTTCCCCTCTGCTCTGAGCAGAGAGCCTTCGCTGTCAGTTTCTGACTCTCTACTCTGCCCCTCCAGCTCTCACTGGAGCATCAGGCTGTGGAGGGGATGGAAGGGGCTGACCCAGCCTCTCTGCTGCTCGATGAGAGTCTGTCAGTTCCGGTCCAGGCACCTTGGTGGATCCAGACATTAACCCCTTCACACCAACCATACGCAAATATGTGGCCCCAGTGGAATAGGCTTTTTTTTCCGTGGGGCCACATATTTCCGTGTCTCCCTTTTTTGTGCTGGGAACACGCCAGCACAGAGACCCGGGGTCTCACAAAGAGTACTAACTAGATCGGGACCCGAAAATCCTGATTTCACGTCACCTGATCGCTGTTATAGCCTCTATTTTTACTATCGCAGTGATCAGTCACCGTGAAACCCACCCCCATGTTTTCTTTTTCTGTGAATGGATGCGAGAGATGCTTAGTATCCCTTCTTTCCTTGCAGAGAAAAAACACAAAACCAAAACAAATTATTAGGGTTAGTATTTGGGTTGGGGTCAAAGGTCAAGATCAGTCTTCCTTCCTTCTTTTTTTCTTCCTTCCTTCTTTTTTTCTTCCTTCCTTCTTTTTTTCTTCCTTCCTTCCTTCTTTTTTTTCTTCCTTCCTTCCTTCTTTTTTTTCTTCCTTCCTTCTTTTTTTCTTCCTTCTTTTTTTTCTTCCTTCCTTCTTTTTTTTTTCTTCCTTCCTTCTTTTATTTTTTTCTTTTATTTATATATATATATATATATATATATATATATATATATATATATATATATATATATATATATATATATATATATATATATATATATATATATATATATATATATATATATATATATATATATATATATATAATTTATATTATCCTCAAAATGATGGCACCTTCTATGACATGAACTTCCAATGGGTAACTATTGAAAGCAATCAGTATTACAAAAAGACCCTCATTACATAACACACCATACTTATAACAAGTCTTGGTCCTTATTACACTTTCCTCTAATCTGTGAATTACCAAAAACGTGGCCTGACCATGATATTATAATATGATAGGCTTACAGGTATCACAGTTAGAATACGGTGAAGCCACCAAGGTATTACTTCGGTTCTCATGTGGACTCCATGGACTTATAGTCCTATGATATGCTAAGATTAGTCAGCAAGCCACACATAAGCACCATGGTTCTATGAAGAGTTTAAAAGGGGGAATCCCATACATTCAGCAGCAACCTTTTACTATTCATTGCCACACCAACTGGCCCTGAGATGGCAATATTCTAGAAATAGATCGAGGTGTATCACTAAATATAAGCATTGACAAAAAAAAAATAGGTGAGCACGAAACTGGGAAATATGGGAAAGTGGTCATACTTTTGTCAGTGTGCTGATAGAGAGTGTGTATATGTGTATATATATATATATTTTCTCTCTATCCTTTTTTTTTTTTTTTTTTTTTTCCCTTTTTATAAAAAAAATAAAATGGGAGATATCTATTACCATTCACTACCGAATGAAAGTCCAATTTATCCTGGGGGAAAAAAAACATGGTATAATCCACCTGGATGCACAAAGTAGTTGTGGTGATATGTACAGTTTATTAACACATGTCAAAATTGCAAAATTGTGCTTGGGCATTTAGATTTGTTTTACCCTTAGGAGTGAAGGGGTTAAAGTCTGGATCTAAAGGCCCGCAGAACGATGTGCACTCCTGTGATCCATAGGAGGGTGAAAGTGATTGATTGTAAAGGCTCGTTTAAAAAAAACCTGTTTATACTTGCCGCCTCTGTGCAGACGGCTTCTCGGGTCCCTCTTCGCTTCTCCTAGCCCCTCCCTCCTTTGAGTGCCCCTTCAGCCAGCAGCTTGCTACAGGGGGCACCCAAGCAGAGTCAGAGCTCCGTGTATCCATTCAGATATGGAGCCTAGACCTTGCCCCACCCCCTCTCTCCCCTGATTGGCTGACTGACTTTGACAGCTGCGGGAGCCAGTGGCGCCGCTGCTCTCTCAGCCAATCAAGAGAAGTGTCCTGGATGGCTGAGGGGATCGTGGACATTGCTGGAGAGAGAAGCAGCTCAGGTAATAAGGGGGGTGCTGGGGGGGCTGCTTCACACATAGAAGGCATTAAGATAAAAAAAAAACACCTGCCTTTACAACTCCTTTTAAGGCCAAAATTGCTTTGGCCATACTTCTTTTTACTGAAACCCCCAAATGCTGTTCTAAAAAAATCACACAACGCTCCATGCCCAAAAAAGGTTCTAGAGCTTCTTGGGTGTGTGTAGGGAAGGCCTTTCCAAGCCTATGGGCAAATTAAAAATGTAAGCGTTCCCGCTACGCAAAGTGTGAATGGGTCTAGAAGTGCTGTCACTTTGCTCAATCGGGCCAAGCTGACCGTGTCTGTAAAAAGCTCACCCCAACCCACTGATACATTTCCAGATATTCCCCTGTTCCTCCTTTGTCAATAGCAGCCACCACCAAAGTGTCCTGTGACCTGACACCCTCCATCATGTAGCAGTGCTCAGACCTAGCAGTTGGTCCCTAGACCTGAGCGCTGTCACATGAGTGTTCAACGCTACCGCATACAGCACCAGCTGTGGCAGACGTGGTGAGGATCAGTGGGTTGGGAAGGGGCCTTTTCACAGGATCTCTGCTATTTAAAACCTTTTGATGTGCAGTTATATTTCAGTCGTAATTCTACACACGTGGCATATATTTTACTATAATAGCATTTCGTGTTGAGGTGTTTTATATTTTACTGTGTGTTTTTATTGTATCAGAATGGCAGATCTGATTTTATCCAAGTGAGTAAACAGCAGGCTTTTATTTTTCTACAACACCCCTTGCATCAGCTAGTTCCAAGAAGACTCAGGAAATGACCTTTTGGCTGCTTTATCTGTTTAAAGGAAAAGTTAATCTTTTCCAAGAAATAGTATGTGCAGTCTCGTCCTGCCTTGTTGCTAAAACATGAAAACCAGGGGTTTTCTTCTCCCTTCTTTTTTTTTTTTTTTTTTTTTCCCTTCTCAGAAAAATGGTGCAGGAACACCCCCACCCCCCCCTTCTTAGTCACTTGTCTACAACCCCTAGCCGCCATCCCTTTTTGTTCCACCTCCCAGTACTGCCCTTTCAGAGAATACAGAACCTAGTATAATTTTGTGGGGAGTAGCCAGAGGCCCTCCCCGGAGTAGCCAGAGGCCCTCCCCGGAGTAGCCAGAGGCCCTCCCCGGAGTAGCCAGAGGCCCTCCCCGGAGTAGCCAGAGGCCCTCCCCGGAGTAGCCAGAGGCCCTCCCCGGAGTAGCCAGAGGCCCTCCCCGGAGTAGCCAGAGGCCCTCCCCGGAGTAGCCAGAGGCCCTCCCCGGAGTAGCCAGAGGCCCTCCCCGGAGTAGCCAGAGGCCCTCCCCGGAGTAGCCAGAGGCCCTCCCCGGAGTAGCCAGAGGCCCTCCCCGGAGTAGCCAGAGGCCCTCCCCGGAGTAGCCAGAGGCCCTCCCCGGAGTAGCCAGAGGCCCTCCCCGGAGTAGCCAGAGGCCCTCCCCGGAGTACAGCAGTAGCATACTTGATAAAGGAGGCAGGGCCTCTGAAATGCGTTGTATACGCCCCTTTACTTTCCCATGCCTGCTGTCTCGGTCCTAGGAGCCTGTAGACGTTGCTGTCTTCACATCCCTTTTGGCGGGTTCCGGAATCTTTTGTATGAGAGCCGCTTGCCAGTTCACTGGCTGCACTGCACTCAGCTCTCTTCTGTTCCAAGCTCAATCAGAACTGCATTTACATGAATGTAAGTGTTTACTTTTGTTGTGCAATAGATACATGCTTTTATTAATGTGCTCTATGGCCACTTTCATTTTTTTTTCTGAATACTGAGCTGGTCAGAACTAGTTCTGGGAGTCTATTCCACTTTTTCACAGCTTACTTTGAAGAAGCCTTTCCGTATTTGAAGTTTAGAACACTCTTCCTCTAGACCTAAAGCATGACCCCCTTGTCCTCTGTAATAACCTAAAATAACGCTACACCAAGTTCCCTGAATGGATCACTTATGTACAGTGCCTTGAAAAAGTATTCATACCCCTTGAAATTTTCCACATTTTGTCATGTTACAAACAAAAACATAAATGTATTTTATTGGGATTTTATGTGATAGACCAACACAAAGTGGCACATAATTGTGAAGTGGAAGGAAAATAATAAATGGTTTTTAACTTTTTTTTTTACAAATATGTGAAGTGTGGGGGGTACATTTGTATAGCGCCCCCCTGAGTCAATACCTTGTAGAACCTCCTTTCTCTGCAATTACAGCGGGAAGTCTTTTTTTGGGGATGTCTCTACCAGCTTTATACATCTGGAGAGGGACATTTTTGCCCATTCTTCTTTGCAAAACAGCTCAAGCTCTGTCAGATTGGATGGAGAGCGTCTGTGAACAGCAATTTTCAAGTCTTGCCACAGATTTTTAATTAAATTTAGGTCTGGACTTTGACTGGACCATTCTAACACATGAATATGCTTTGATCTAAACCATTCCATTGTAGCTCTGGCTATATGTTTCGGGTCGTTGTCCTGCTGGAAGGTGAACCTCCACCCCAGTCTCAAGTCGTTTGAAGACTCTAATGCCGCGTACACACGACCCGTTTAGCCGTCGTAATAAGCTCCAACGGTTTCTCCAACGTAACTCAGACGACAATCCATTCAAGCGGTTGTGCCTACACACGGTCAACCTAAAGTCCGACCGTCCATAACGCGGTGACGTACGACAGGACTAGAAAAAGGAAGTGCAATAGCCAGTAGCTTTCGTCTCGTACTTCAGAGCATGCATCTTTTTTGGTCCGTCGGACCAGCATACAAACGATCGGTTTTCCTGATAGGAATTGGGTCCATCAGAAAGATTTGGAACATGTTCCATTTCTAGGTCCGTCAGATTTTTCGAAAAAGAAAAAGCCCAATGGGGCATACACATGATCGGTATATACGATGAAAAGCTTCCGTCTGACTTTTTCTGTCGGACAGTCCGATCGTGTGTACGGGGCATAACAGATTTTCTTCTAAGATTGCCCTGTATTTGGCTCCATCCACCTTCCCATCAACTCTGACCAGCTTCCCTGACCCTGCTGAAGAAAAGCATCCCCACAACATGATGCTGCCACCACCATGTTTCACAGTGTGGATGGTGTGTTTAGGGTGATGTGCAGTGTTAGTTTTCCGCCACACATAGCGTTTTGCTTTTAGGCCAAAAAGTTCAATTTTGGTCTCATCTGACCAGAGCACCTTCTTCCACATGTTTGCTGTGTCCTCCACATGGCTTCTCGCAAACTGCAAACGGGACTTCTTATGGCTTTCTTATAACAATGTCTGTCTTCTTGTCACTCTTCCATAAAGGTCAGATTTGTGGAGAACACGACTAATAGTTGTCCTGTGGACAGATTCTCCCACCTGAGCTGTGGATCTCTGCAGCTCCTCCAGAGTTACCATGGACCTCTTGGCTCTTCTCTGATGAATGTTCTCCTTGGCCGGCCTGTCAGTTTAGGTGAACGGCCATGTCTTGGTAGGATTGTAGTTGTACCATACTCTTTCCATTTTCGGATGATGGATTGTGCAGAGCTCCGTGAGATTTTCAAAGCTTGGGATATTTTCTTATAACCTAACCCTGCTTTAAACTTCTCCACAACTTTATCCCTGACCTGTCTGGTGTGTTCCTTGGACTTCGTGTTGCTGTTTGTTCACTAAGGATCTCTAACAAACCTCTGAGGGCTTCACAGAACAGCTGTATTTATACTGAAATTAAATTACACACTGGTGGACTATATTTACTAATTAGGTGACTTCTGAAGGCAGTTGGTTCCACTAGATTTTAGTTAGGGGTATCAGAGTAAAGGGGGCCGAATACAAATGCACGCCACACTTTTGACATATTTATTTTAAAATTTATTATTATTATAAAACATTTTGAAAACCATTTATCATTTTCCTTCCGCTTCACAATTATGTGCCACTTTGTGTTGGTCTATCACATCAAATCCCAATAAAATACATTTTCATTTTTTGGTTGTAACGTGACAAAAATGTAGAAACTTTCAAGGGGTATGAATACTTTTTCAAGGCACTGTATTTATACGTGATGATCATATCGAAAACCTTTGCTGTTTTTTTTATTGCTGTCAATGAAAAATCAATGTGGCTCCCTAAAATATTGAGGTGATTTTGCAGTTTCCTATTAAGTGTTTATTATACAGATGTCTCTTTAATCCATTCTGACTCTTTATAGGGCATTCAAGAAAGGAAGAACCTTTCATCGCCTTTACTACCTAAAGAGGATCCTATATTGAGTTCTCTCTCCCAGAAGTTGGGGAAAAATGTGGACGATATTGGTCATAGAATATATGAAGCACTTGTGAAGGTAAGACTGCACTTTCCTTGCTACATTATCCATAGAAAAGAGTAGAAGGCCGGACATGTACACAAAGTTACTGAAACAAGCTGCGGAACTACAATGTAGTCCAGCCTTTCTCCAAGTTTTTTCCCCGGAGGAGACCTTGACATATTCTTCAGGTCTCTGGGAACCTTTCATCGAATTATATTTACAGCTCACAGTACATAATGTGATTACATTGTGGAACATTTTTAAAAATGAAACAAATGTTACACCATTCTGCTCTGTACAACTAGGTTTTTTTTTTGTTTTTTTTGGTTTTTTTTTTATTTAGCAATCCTAAAAATTAAAGCAGTAAACCCAAAAGCAAACATGTATTGTATTATACTGTAGCTTACCAATTTAGATGCATTTGTTTTCTTTATTTAGACTTTCTTTCCTTTTTATTTACATCTGATTTGGCCAGTGGGTCTCTTTTGATTTTCAGCAGAACAATCTGACCTCCAGATGTAGCAGATAGGCCAGTTTCACGTGGGCTTCGGCTTGTATAAGAACAGACTTGTGAAACTTTCAGCAAGCTTCCAGCAGCTTTTTCTATGCCTTTTTTAAAGTGCCCTTCAGCTCCTGTAAAGAGAAAAGGATCACCGATACTTCTGACCAGCCCAGGTGAATAATTCAAGACTGGCCTCAGCCTGCATGTCTCCACCAAACCACACACCGTGATGCATTCCACCATGCCCACTGGGGCTTAAAGTGTTAAGTCAAACTTTTAAAACACTGCCAGCCCCTCTATTAGAGGCTGGTATAGCACGCTATGTAAGTCATTTCTAAAAAGGAGTGTTGTAATTACCTATTTAGAGCTGTCTTCAGGCCGGGCACGTAGCTCACGCCTGCTTTACAGCTCTGATACATGGCTTCTCCGGGAGGGGCCGAGATCTCCCTCTTGACATCAGCCGGGGAGATCACTTGGCCTCCTGCAGAAGCCCTGTCTTCGAGCTCTAAAGCGGCTGCGAGTCACGTGACCGGCCTGAAGATGGCTCTAAATAGGTATTTACAATGCTCGTTTTTAGAAATGACTTATAGTGTGGTATGCCAGGCTCTAATAGAGGGGCTGGCAGTGACCATTGTAGGTTTTTGATGATGGCGGCATGGTGGAGACAGATACACAGAGAGGGAGTTGACAGGCAAGGAGGAGGAAGGGAGCTGACAGGCAAGGAGGGGGAGAGGAGAGCAGAGAGAACAGCTGCGGATGACCCAGGAACGCACTCTGAACGCGGTGGTCAGGGCTCAGCAGCCCTGATATTCATGGTCAGTACAGAGAAGGGATACAGGAAGTGGCAGGTTCAGGGAGGGTTTTTTTTCAGTTTAGAGGGGGGCAGATTACACAGCACAAGCACTGTGAGGTTTAATCTGCTTTAAGGGACCAGGATCTGAATTATTATTTTTTTGGGTTAACAAACACTTTAATTATAGGGTTTGATCCAGCACCGGAGGGCAGGGCGAGATGCATCAGTGTGGTTTGGTGGAGACCTGTACGCTCTTAATCATTTATTCACTTGGACTGGTCGGGAGTAGCCGTGAAAATTTTATATCTATATATCTATATATATATCTGTATCCCCCTGTATTGGTATCGGGACAAGCCTGCACCCCATGTTCCTGGACTTGGGGATATGCTTTCACCTCTACCTTGAGCAGCGCCATAAGCAATTAAACAGGTCGGCCTTCAGCTCCTGTTTGGAAATTTTATACACCGATCTTAATGGAAGTGCTGATTGTCACAATAATCAAGCTGCTAGCAGTCTTCATCAGGCTTCCAACAAGCATGAAGTAGAGCTGAAGCCTGCTGACAGCTTGTTTTAAAGCGGCATTCCCATTAAGATTTGTGTTTAGCATTTACAAACTGGATCTGTAGGGTGCTTTAAATGCTTCAACAAATCTTGTTGAAAGCTCTGCAAATGATTTGTCAAAGCTTGTTGATCACACTGCTCTTACGCAAGCTGAAGCCCGTGTCTTTCGTGTTCCATGGTAAGAGGTAATGTTGTTTGAAAGGCGGTACCCGTTCATAAAGAGGTCAAATCACAGTATTTTCTATAAACCTAAAAATCCTAATTATATCCAGTATGTACAAAGGTATGCAGTCAATAAGTATTGACTAGAAGTGTAAAGATTTTTATCATCATTGACGGACCCAGTGTGTTCAACCTTCAAGCTATTCTGGTACCTACAGGAGGATTAGACACTGTCAAAACAATGTGTCCAATTCTCCTTTTAAGTGGTAGTATAACTTGAATGTACAAGACTTCCTAAACTCCCATCAAAGGTTTCCATGAAAAGGATTTTAAGGTGAGCAAAGTAGTCCAATTTTTAATTTGCATATGACAGGACATGGGGTTCTTCATGGCTTTTTGGGTTATGCTGCCACCTTCAGGGGAAAGGACACTGGCCAAAAAGACCAAAAGGGGTTTTCAACACCAAAGCAATTTGCTCAGCAGTACCCCATGGAGGAGGGTTTCTACAAGTAATTGGGCTCTGGCTGTTTACTATGTAATTGGCTCCTGACAGAGCAGATGGTCCGTAAAAGACACCACGGATAAGAGTTTAGTGGACCTCCTTTAAGGCCTCCATCTCTCTGGTAGGAGCAGCTCTACAACCTATGGTGACACTAGTGGGAGTTTTTCAATCCCTCAAAGTCTAGGTAGTGTATGCTCTGTTTCAGAGAATGGGACCAAGGGAATGTTCCAGGGTTTCTTTCTAGATGCCTTAGACTACATATGGCAGCTTTCCTGGTTTGGCACCATGTCCACATGAGGAGGACAGTATGATGGTCAGCATTACTCTGCAAGAAACCAGTCAAGAGGCCTCACTTTGAGCACCCATGCTGGTTTGGAAATCCTTGCTTTCATCTATAAGGTGGCTGTGGGGAAGAGCACACTTTTACTTCTTAAGAAGATAACAGGTCAGAAATCCATGCTACTTTTTGGAATCCAAGAAGAGTTCCTTTCGTAAGCAGCTAGCCCCAGGCACTAAGCAGAAGTCTACATGCCAGTTCTATAGGAACTGGACACCAAAGAGCTCCAGTTCTGAAAGAAAGCCCTCTTCACAATGAAGGGAAACCCCTACTTGCGCAGAAAGGGCGCCTCTATTGGCCTTCAGGGTTGTCTGGATTCGGGCAGTCAGACTGGGTCTGTTACAATCAGGAGTTCTTCTACTTTCCCCCTCTGTGCATTTATGCCTTTTTAGGGTTTCTTCGGAGCCATAAAAAAATTAGCAGTTATATTTGCAGCTCTGAAAAGGCTGCTGTCCCGGAGTCAACACACCTGTGCCAGATATAAAAGAGGGGGACTTCCTGCTGTCAGTGGCTATCAAGAATGACTGACTACTACACATCTCCATCCACCTCGCCAGTGATTTCCAGAGTTCTTAGTAAGTGATCGCCACTTCTAGTTTGTGTCGTTTCCTGGGCTATTCAGCAGCAACCTTCTGTTGTTCATGTTAAAAAGCCTGCTAACTTTAGCTTCTCTTAACCCGTTTAAGTTTTACCAGGCTGATGTGCATGCCTCTGCAGATGCCACGTCACTACATTTGTAATTGTTGGCCAACATTTGTGTGACCGTGTATACGCAGGACAAGTTGGAGCCAACACCCTTCAAACAAAATTCCATTGTTGTGTTGTCGGAAAGTCCGATCGTGTGTTTGAGGCTTTAGAGGATGAAAACACGTACAGTTGATTACCCAATGTCAGGACCTGGGCTTGAATCTGGGACCTCATCGGTGTCTGGCATTGATTCATCCCACTGAGCTATCTGGGATGCTGGACAGCTCCCTGCCTGATATATTGGACAATCCTGCCTTGTGTCTTGATTGCTGTTGAACCTTGAACTCCTTGCTCCTCCTATGAACTTCCTACAGTGGGGATGGAAAGTATTCAGACCCCCTTAAATTTTTCACCTGAATGTGGCAGCGTTAACCCAATTGCTCATGAATTTGAAGAGTCCTGTGATATACACCTCCAAGAAAATGACTTTACAGATAACCAAAACTCACAGTATTTATTATATATATATATATATATATATATATATATATATTTATTATTATTATTATTATTATTATTATTATTATTATTATTATTATTATTATTATTCTTCTGGTGTTTAACTGTGCAGAGCTGTTTGTTTTGCAGAATACAACTTCCTGGGTGCTGTATAACATGGCATCATTCTATTGGAGAATAAAGAATGAGCCTCATCACGTGGTGGAATGTGCCATGCGAGCTTTGCACTTTTCTTCCAGGTGAGGTGTTCATTTCCTATTTTTATTCCTGTAATTTTAATCTTTCTTTGAGGCTTTCAAATCTATCTTGCTGTTTTGGTATAAATTATGACTTTCCAGTTCATCAAAAAAATTTATTCAGCTCAATATGACTTAATTACTACAAATGCAGTTAATGCATATTGATATTGTTTTGCACACAACTTTAAAAGGTTAAAAAAAAAAAAAAATAGAATAGAGTTTCTCTTTAATTAACCTCCAGGAAATTTTACCCCCTTCATGACCAAGGCATTTTTTTGCTATTCAGCACTGTGCTATTTTAGAAGGGGGGAACCTATTCTACTTTCTGTTATAAAAAATATCCTATAAAATCAAATTTCTTTGTGAATTTAGACCAAAATGTATTCTGCTACATGTCTTTGGTAAAATTAAAAAATACCTCATCCTCCTTTTTTTTTTTTTTTTTTTTTAGGACCCTATACTATACTATTGGAGACACTAATATAGTTCTGACCAGGATACTGATCCTGACACACTATATATTAGTAATGACAGTAATCAGCGACTTATTGGGGCTGTGATACTGTGGAGGGCAATCGGGGACTGACACTAATTGACACTATCTGATGTCACTAGTGACATCAGATACAGTGATCATTGATAATGCTGTACACTTTTACTTTATTAATGACATTGGCTGGGCGACAGGGTTGATCAGTAGGGCAATTAAGGGGTTAACCCATGATTGCCTAACAAGTGTATGTGTGCTGATTTTACTCAGACTGGCCTGTCTCCCTGATTTCAGCTCTGAATGGTAAGTGTGATCAGGGAGCAGAACCAGCTAGGTCTGGGTTGTTTTTATGAACACACTGATCTCTGTGCCGTGTTTGGCCACAGCTGTCAGCAGGTTCACAGCCAAAATCATTCACCAGTAATTAAAAAGAGGAAAATAGCTGCACAAAGCACTTTAAAATCTAACGGTTATTGAAGGTATTTACGTCCCATTCTATATTAAGACCAAAGGGAACATATGTTTTCAATGTATAGATCCACAAAGTCTCTAACCTGGAGATTTCCCTGCTCACATTGTTAGCCCGCTAGTTGGGGGGGAATAAATTTATCTATACCCATGAATAGAGTTCCTTCAGGGATTTTATTGTGACGTAAAGCATAATGCTTACAGACACTGGTTGGGAAATCCCTTACGTATATTAGCAATGTGTTCATTCAGCCTGGTCTGTAATGTACAGACAGTACGGCCCACATACTTTAGGACCGAAAAGGACTATGTTCTTTCAGGAAATTACCGATGCAAGAAGTGTGGAGTTCGTAATGTGAAATATACCTCCTTCTGTTCTAATTGTAATTCTAAATCATATAATATATAAATGCCTACATTTTACCTGACACAGTGCCCATGCGGCCTACAGTATATCGCTAGCATTCTGTTAAAGTGGTCTGTCTTCTCTCTGCAGACATAATAAGGACATTGCACTACTGAACATGGCGAATGTTTTGCACCGTGCACATTACTCGGCTGATGCTGCTATCCTTGTACACACTGCACTTGATGTATCTCCTGGGCTTGATGTGTCCACGGACTCCCTGGTCAGCCACTACACTCTTGGGAACATATATGCAGTAAGTGTGATGGGGATCAATCTGTGTTTGAGATGATGACATTCTGTGTCACCACTAGGAATGTAAGGACACATTACAAAAAATGTGACCTTTTTATTCATCCGAATGTTTGTACTTCTAATCAAACGAGCTATGTACCCAAATAAATGCTTTCTTTTCTGCTTGTGGTGTTGTAGATGTTGGGGGAATATAATCACTCGGTCCTGTGCTATGACCGTGTACTGGAATCGCGACCTTTCTTCTATGAGGCCGATAAAAGGAGGAAGGCTGTTTTGTGTCAACAAAAACTGGAGCAAAAGTTGGAGGCCCAACATAGGTGAGTGCCTGCTGCTTTCTGCTGAGGTTCATCTAAACCAGGGGTCTCCAAACTTTCTAAACAAAAGGCCAGTTTACTGTTCTTTTAGTCTTTAGGGGTGCCGGACTAGGGCCGGTTGGAGTAGAGAGAGAGTCCTGCCGCCCGGTGGGAGTAGAAAGAGTCCCATTGTTGGTGTTAGTAGATGGAATAGTATCCCAGGGGTTGGATAAAAGCGAGCAAAGGTTGTTTGGAGACTGCTCACTTAAACCCAAGCCAAATGTGGCAAAAATATAAAAGGAATTTGGTTTTAGGTTGAAAAGTGTGCCTTAGATTCCATAACATTCACCCCAGTTTTTGTCACAGTATGTGAAGAGCAATACAGCTAGAGTGAGCTAGAGACATCAGTGGGTGTCTGTAGCATTAAAGGGGCTAGGCAAGAGAAGAAGAAAGTGGAAGAAGGAAAGACAGTAGGGTGTTATGGAGTAGTCAAGTACAAAGTGGGTCCATTGTTTGTCAGATATGGGGAAGGTTGGGTGGTTGGAAAGAATATAGTCCCCATCTGCTCTAAGGTATGTCTGTCTACTGGATACATTATTAGTATTTTTGTGTTTTTTTTTTTTTTATTTTTTTTTTTTTTGTTTTTTTTTTATTATAGCATACTCAGCATGGCCACTTCTTTAGGCTAACCTAAAGCTATTTGTTTTCAACACTGAACTGGTCGTTCTATGTTCATAGGTCTCTGCAAAGGACTCTGAACGAACTGAAGGAATATCAGAAGCAGCATGACCATTACCTGAGACAGCAGGAGGTTCTGGAGAAGCATAAACTGATCCAGGAGGAGCAGATCCTTAGGAACATCATCCACGAGACCCAGATGGCCAAAGAGGCTCAGCTAGGTAATTCCAGAATGTCTGGTTGCAATGTCTGCTATACAACACAATGCTCAGAGCAAAACATAAGTGTAATCAATCACTTTATGAACAATGGTGTTTATTCAGCACTTTGGCACTTTACTATATATCCTTTTGTCCCTAAAGTTACTTAGCAAGTCAGCAGGTACGCCTTTAAAGTTCATTTGAACAAGGCCACATGTTTCACGTCCAGTCTAACAAGCATGATTATGAAGAACAAAGCTAGTAGCCATAGTTTTCTTTATGAAATGTCACTTGATAAGAGTTCAATAGTTAAATAGAGTTAAAGCAAACCTAGTGACAGACAGTTTTCATGTTAAGCCAAATCTCTTTTCTTTCTTTTTCATTTGGGGACACTGGAAATCTTAAACCTTAAATCTGTACTGCTTCCAATAGCAGGACTGGGTACTGGGGGGAAAAAAAAATGAACACACACTCTTTTGTGAGTATGCCATTCTGGCTGGGCAGTGGGAATTGACATTTATTTTGGTCGCTTGGCAACAGTTTTGAAACCACCCTTTCCCTAGTTTTGTTCTCTGCCCCCTATGAGGGAACAAAGTATTTGACCCCCTGCTGATTTTGTACATTTGCCCACTGACAAAGAAATGATCAGTCTATAATTTTAATGGTCGGTTTATTTTAACAGTGAGTGACAAAATAACAAAAAAAAATCCAGAAAAACTCATTTCAAAAAAAGTTAATTGATTTGCATTTTAATGAGTGAAATAAGTATTTGACCCCTTCGCAAAACATAACTTAGTGGCAAAACCCTTGATGGCAATCAGGTCTGCACACCTCTCAGGAGGGATTTTGTCCTCTTTGCAGATCCTCTCTAAGTTATTAAGGTTTCAAGGCTGACCTTTGGTAACTCGAACCTTCAGCTCCCTCCACATATTTTCTAATGGATTAAGGTCTGGAGACTGGCTAGGCCACTCCAGGATCTTAATGTGCTTCTTCTTGAGCCACTCCTTTGTTACCTTGGCTCTGCGTTTTGAGTTATTGTCATGCTGGAATACCCATCCACCACCCATTTTCAATGCCCTGGATGAAGTTGTTGTGTCCCCTTAGCAAAAAAACCCCCCCAAAGTATGTTTCCACCTCCATGTTTGATGGTGGGGATGGTGTTCTTTGGGTCATAGGCAGCATTCCTCCTCCTCCAAATATGGTGAGTTGAGTTGTTGCCAGAGAGCTCGATTTTGGTCTCATCTGCCCATAGCACTTTCACCCAGTTCTCCTCTGAATCATTCAGACGGGCCTGTACATGTGCTTTCTTGAGCAGGGGGGCCTTTTCGGCGCTGCAGGATTTCAGTCCTTCATGGAGTAGTGTGTTACCAATTGTTTTCTTGGTGACTATGGTCCCAGCTGTCTTGAGATCATTGACAAGATTCTCCTGTGTAGTTCCGGGCTGATTCCTCACGTTCTCATAATCATTGAAAATCCACAAGGTGAGATCTTGCATGGAGTCCCAGACCGAGGGAGATTGAGAGTTATTTTGTGTTTCTTCCATTTACTAATTTCACCAAGCCGCTTGGCGATTGTCTTGTAGCCCATTCCAGCCTTGTGCAGGTCTACAATCTTGTCCCTGACATCCTTTGGACAGCTCTTTGGTCTTGGCCATGGTGGAGAGATTGGAATCTGATTGCTTCTGTGGACAGGTGTCTTTTATACAGGTGACAAGCTAAGATTAGGAGCACTCCCTTTTAAGAGTGTGCGCCTAATCTCAGCTCATTACCTGTATAGAAGACACCTGGGAGCCAGAAATCTTGCCGATTTTGGAATCGAGTACTTATTTCACTCATTTAAAATGCAAATCAATTTATAACTTTTTTGAAATGCTTTTTTCCTAACTTTTTTGTTCTGTCTCTTAATGTTAAAAAAAAAATCTACCATTAAAATTATAGACTGATCATTTCTTTGTCAGTGGGCAAACATACAAAATCAGCAGGGGATCAAATACGTTTTTTTTTTTTTTTTTCCCTCACTTTACACGTACCCATCTTTTTGCCACTACAGCATTTCCTAAGCTTTGCTGTGGGTCCTCTGCACTACCAATTTGTGGCTCTATTCAGCCTGTCCTCTGTACCTTGTGATGCCAACCAAAGTGCAGTATCCCAGTTGTGGGCTAAGTGGACTACTTCCTCTTGGAGAAACAGTCAGCGAGGGCTCTGGTGGACAGTATTTTTCCGGGAAGTCATTACTCCCTGTGTTGTGAAATATTCTGATGAAAGACTTGCTCTGTCAATGCCATTACAATACTTAAGGCTAAGAAGTCTACTTTCGTAATTGGATGTTGAAGGCATACTTTGGTGTGAATTTTGAGGCTTTAATCCAGAAGATCTCTTTTCCAGAGACTGTTGGCTTTCCCACTTTCTGATCAAGACCTTTTGTGCAAGGGGTTTCACATTTGCTTCCTCCTGATCAAATCCCAGCTGTGAGATATGCAGTTGTTGGTTTTTTTTTTTTTTTTTTTTGGGTGTTTCAGAAGCCCCCCTTTGAACCTATCAGAGACATCACTTTGCTCTGACAGAAGAACATTTTCTTTGTTGCTATCCTCTGGGCTGGATAAGGGTCTCAACTGGCAGCTCTATTTTGCAAGGAAACCTTTTTGGTCCTGCATAAGGGGACTAGGTGCTCTTGAGGCATAGGCGTTCCTTTCTTACAAAGGTTAGTCTGTGTTTCACCTTTTTTCTTCCCACCCTTTTTTTTTTTTTGGCTTTAGTTCAACAGAAGGTGATTTCTCCCCACTGGTTTTGGCATGGTTTGGGCTGTTCGAGTGCATCTCTCTGCTGCCACTTCATTTTTGCAAGACACAGACATAGGTCCTAACCCAATGTGTTGATTATACTCATGGTGTACTGCCTTGATGGTGGTGGAAGGGGGGGGGTTATACTTTGGACTGACCACCAGTTTTTTTTTTTGGTTTGCCAGGGTCCAATTCTCCTGTAGGTGGCAGTATACCTTGATCCCAAGGCTTCCTGTGTTCCTTAATAGACTCCAAGATAATAGAAATTCTATAGCGGATACAAGATTCTTTTTATGAGAGGTTGCTCAGTAGGCATAAAGAAAACATACCTGAGGTCCACCCTTTTAAGCCATTTGAACAAGGCCACGTGTTTCCACCTCCAGTTAATGCCCAGGACGTATAAGGCCAGTGATGGTGGGTTTATGAAGGTTAACTCTTATTAATTGGAAATAAAACTAGTTTAAAGTCATGTCCTGTCAGAAGATTGTTTCTTGTTAAATAGTATGTGTAGCCAAATCCTTGCTTTTTTTAACATTGGATAAGTCCAGGGTGAAATTATTGCAAACCCTTTTATTTTTTTTAAGTAACAAACTTATTTCACCAGTTCTCAAAAATGATATTGTGGAACTGGTGAAAGTGCAGAGAAGAGCGACCAAACTGATAAGAGGCATGGAGGAGATCAGCTATGAGGAAAGATTAGAGGAACTGAATTTATTCTCTTTTGAGAAGAGAAGATTAAGAGGGGATACGATCACCAGGTATAAATACATAAAGGGTCCATATAGTGAACTTGGTGTTGAGTTATTCATTGTAAGGTCATCGGAGGACAAGGGGGCACTATTTACGTCTGGAGGAAAAGAGTTTCTTCATAGCAAGATGTGAAAATGTGGAATAGACTCCCTCTAGAGGTGGTTCTTGCCAGCTCAGTAGATTGGCCTGTATTCTTTCCTAAATTTACATAATATAACTGGGTACTAATATTTATTAGAGCTGCACGATTCTGGCTAAAATGAGAATAGCGATTTTTGTTTTTTTTTATTGTGCATAGAAGATAGATCACGATTCTCGCGGTGTAACATCTTTTTCATTAAAACGAAAAAAAAAAAATTGGGTTAACTTTACGGTTTCTTTTTTTTTTTTTTTTTTTTTTTTTTTATTCATTAAGTGTTTTTTTTTTTTTTTTGTTTTTTGTTTTTTTTCCCCCAAAAAAATGCATTTTGAAGGACTGCTGGGCAAGTACAGTGTGACATAAAATATTTCAGCAATTGACAGGGTCCCTAGGTCTCTGCTAAAATATATATGTTTGGGGGTTCCAAGTATTTTTCTAGCAAAAAATATTGATTTTAACTTAAGTGTCAGAAAAAGATTTAGACTTTAAGTGGTTAGACTTCCTGCATTTAAAAACTTGGCAGACTGCCTGGATTTTTTTTTTCACACAGAAGTTTATCCCTTTGATCTAAGAAGGAAGAGTTACGATGTTTCATGTTAAAAGCTTGGCAGACTGCCCAGATGTTTTCTTTTGACAGCAGATAAGTCTCTCCACTTGTTATATGAAAGAATCGACAAACTCTGCAATAGAGATAGTCAGTGGGGTTGAATCGAGATTTTTTTAACAATTGTGCAGCTCTAATATTTAAAGGTAAAGTTGATCCAGGGAATATCTGATTTGCCTCTCGGGGGTTAGGTAGGAATTTTTTCCCCTGCTGCAGCAAATTGGATTACGCTTTGCTGGGGTTTTTCGCCTTCCTCTGGATCAACTGTGGGTATAAGATTGTGTATATGGGATTGCATGTTTGTGTTTTTTGTGCTTGAACTGGGTGGACTTGTGTCCCCCTTTTTTTTTTTAATTATACTTTTCCCCCCCACCCCTGCCGAGTGCCTATCGTAACAAGCCGCTTGCTATGGGGCGCTCGTGCAGGCTCGCTCCTGGTCCGGCTTTGTGTGTCCATAGACACACAGAGCACAGCTCGCCCCCAACTAGGTTTGGCACCTCATTGCTTTAAACCTGAACACATATGAATTTACACAGGTTCTGAGGCTAATTTAATGCAGATAAGGCACCAAGTGAATTTAATTACCACTTTAATCATCCACAGAACCTGTGTAACTAATATGTGTTCGGTTTTAAAGGGATGAGGTGGCAACCCTACACTAAAACCCCTGCTCCATCCTCACTGGCTGTGGTTAACAGAAGTGGGAGCCAATGGATCCCGCTGCTGTCTCTGAGCCTGTGAGAGGGTGAAAGCCACTGCTCCCGTGCACATCGCTGGATAGAGATTGGCCTCAGGTAAGTAGAATTGGGGAGAGAGCTGCGCTCAAGTTTTTGTTTTTTTTACCTGAATGCGTAAAAAGTATTCACGTAAAACAAAAAAAACAAACAAAATAAAAAACAAAAAGAAATCAGCTTTTTAAACCCACTTAAAACGCTGTCAGGTTTGTACTGCTATCTAATGCTTTTTGTTGGACAGATTTCCCCTCACTTCATGTCCTGTTGGCAATTGTCACATCAGACAGATGAGATAAGAAATTGAGGAATTTAGGTAGAATTTTTTTTTTTCCTTTAAAAAAAAAAAAAACAAAAAAGCATGGATTAGATAGAGGAGTTGCATGGGAGAGGTCCCCATCCTGAATCATGAATGATCAGACAATGAATATATTCAGACAAATTTAAAAATATTTTTGACAATTTATATACAGTAAAACCTTGGTTTGAGAGTAACTTGGCTTGAGAGCGTTTTGCAAGACAAGCAAAATGTTTTAATACATTTTGCCTTGATATACAAGCGATGTCTTGATATAAGAGTAGCGTCATGTCACAACTGAGTATAAAAAAGAAGAGAGGAGCCTCTAAGTGTAGCAATATGGTTACATTTAATGAAGGTACAACATTTTGCTACACTTAGAGGTGCCTCTCTTCTCTTTTTTACACCCTGTAAATAAAAAATACTTTGATATACAAGTGCTTTGAATTACAAGCATGTTTCTGGAACGAATTATGCCCGCAAACCAAGGTTTTACTGTAAATCATTGTACCCTTATCTAGTGGTGATCACTGACGTGCAGAAGAGTGTTCAGTGTCATTAGGTAGGAGAGTGACTGCTATCACAAGTTTAGCCTGGAAACATGTCAAACAAATAGAGAAAACGCTGAATAATTTTTATGAGCTTTGTTTTCAGTTTTCTTATATACGCTTTATATATTTTTTTTTTTTTCTTTTTGTTATCACAGGGAACCATCAGATTTGTCAGATAAGCAGCCAGAAGCACAGTCTGCATTGCCCCTGGGATTTGCCTGTGCGCTATCACAGGGGAGACATCTTTGAAAATGTGGAACATGTATTGGTAAGAATGGGATTTGATCAAACTTGGCACCATTTTTTTTTTTTTTCTTAATAACAAAAAAGGATAATACTGCGCCAGCACTCAAAAAATATAAATAAAATACAGCTGCTGGCACTGCAATAGAGAACGGATTGCATTAGTAAATGTGATATAAAGTGCAGCGCTAAAAAAAAAAAAAAAAAACAAATTGAAAACGCAAGAAAGTGATATTGAATAAAAACTATCAAAGGTGTGTGTATATATGAATCATGCGAACAAGATACTGATAACATATTCATAAATCATAATGTAAATGGGCTACTAATGAGCAGCCAAATGTGCAGAGAGACCAGAACCTATTGGATTCCACAGAAACCGGCGTACACGGAACCACCACATGGTACCAACCCAGAAGGAACGCGACCACTCCAGCTCGGCGTCCAAAATAATCCAGTGCTCAACCAGGCATATATAAATGAGGGAGGAAAAAACTCCAACATAGCATAAAATCCTTACTAAATGAATTTTTTGAATAAGGATAGTAGGAAGCGTAATACCATGGAGCCAGCACAATGCGCCCCAACGTTTCGTCCACTAAGACTTCATTTTTTACTTGCGTAAGGCTGTATAGTGTAGTTCATGTCTGTGTTTCTCTACACTCTTTTTGGTTACTCTCATCTAAAGGGATGTGTAAAGACTCTCGCACAGTGCAGCAAAAAAAATAAATTACATCCCAACAATCAAGTTAAAACTAACATGGGAGGTGAACAATTGGAATGGACACTAAGCTGAGTATGAAGTACAAATTTTCTAGTATTCAGATCCGCTGGCAGGCGAGGAGAATCAATTTCATCTGTCCCTCGTTGACAATTAAATCGTAGGTCTCTGGTAAAGGTATATTAAAGTGCTGCAGGCTTTTTCAAGGTACCTCAGTAAATTGTGTTCCCAATAACCCCACCTCCCCCAAAAAAATGGGCACACACAGAACAATTCCGCACAAACCCTTTTTTTAAATCAAGACATCATGGACAGCGGCATGACAATAAAGCGACTTGATGCTTTTTGCAAAGACTGCAAGGCTAACCTATGGCAGCACCATTATTGCTCCCATGAATTAAAGCAATTTGTAAGCCCATTCTTTTCTTCTTCCTTTTTTTTTTTTTTTTTTTTTTTTTTTTTTTTTTATAAACCTGTTATATTTGCTTTGTGTAATGGTTTTGCACAGGGCAGCCCCGATCCTCCTCTTCTACAGGTCCCCCGCCGGCACACCCGGCTCCTACCCCTTGCTGAGTGCCCACCATAGCAAAACCACTTGCTATGGGGGCACACATGTGGGCTCGCTCCCGTACCAACTCACTGGCTGTGAATTGACAGTAGCATTAGCCAATGGCGCCTGCTGCTTTTTCTGAGCCTTTGAGGAGGGAGAGAGCTGCTGTTCTCATGCCCAGCACTTGATTTAGATCGGGCTTAGGTAAGTATTGGGCCGTTTTTTTTTTCCTCCATCCCAGCGCCTGAATGGTAAAAAAAAAAAGGGCCGCTCAGGTCAGAGCCGCTGTACTAACCGACATTGGTACAGCCACCCCCCGCTGAGCTGTTGAGTTTTAACGGGAACGGCCCCCTTGCTAGAACACTCAGATCAGCGCTCTGACGATGCCTGAGAGCGCTGATCGGGAGCCAGTCTGCTGCTGGTTTTCCCGCATACGTGTCCGACAGGAACCAGCTCACATACACACGGGCCGACTATGTCCGACGACATTCGGCCCGTGTGTTCTAGGCATAAGGCGGGCTTGGGGAAGCTGCACTCAGAAGATAATTTACCTTCAGCCTTTAGAACCACTTTAAGGTTCATGTATTGGAAGTTCATCGCTTGGAATTGAATAGCAGTGAATAAATGGGGAGCAAGCTTACTGTACCTGGGGCCTTCCCTGCTCCTTACTAGTGGTACATAAAGAGAAAATAGCAGCTGTTCAATTCCATGGGCCAGTAAAGTGTGCGGATCACATCCCTGTATTTCCAAAGCCAGCAGCTCGCTCAGAAGCTTGTACACCTATAAAAGCCAGCACTATACTTAAAGTGTTTTATGCAGCACTCTGCAGTAAGGAGTACACAGATCTGGGGAGTTAAAACAACTGATCATTAAGTGCGTGGCTTAACAAAGTAGGCCTTATCCAAAGGGCTAGGGATAACCTTTAAGAATAGGGTATAGGTTTTGGACAAAGGGTGAGTTCAGCAATCTGCTTTTAAATTGGAACGACCTTAGCTAAACAAAGGTGAAGGCCAGCAACATTGCCTATCAGTAACGTACAGTACTCCAATATCTTTACCCTGGCAGTGCCACACCTCCCATTATGTAACTGCATCTAACACCTGCCTCAAGAAGGTGAATGCATAACAGCAATCACACCTTTTAATTTGTGGACTGTGGTTAACCCTTGCCTTATGCAGGACACTAAAGGCCAAGTTCACCTTTTTTTAAAAAAAAAGTGCATATTTGCAGGTAAAAAAAATGGGCATTTAAAAAAAAAAAAAAAAAAAATTCTTGGGAGCTTGTGAAGGATTGCACCCACGATCAGCAGATCACAGGTACAGTGCCAGACTGTCAAGTAGAGCTGTCTGCCCGCACCTCCGATGCAGGCAGTTCCTGAAGTCCAGGAAAATCAATGAACTATGAGAGTACCTACCAGCGCCCTCCGTAGTTCATTGAGAACTGCAAGCTGTCAGCCGCATTGGCTGACGGTAGTTGTAGTTCATTCATTTTACAGAACTCTGAATGACACTGCTGTGTGGGCGGAGCCCCACACGGCTACGCTGTTTTCGAATTGTCGCAGCGGGTGCAGGGAAAGGATGCCCCGCCTGTTGTCACAATGGGGGGGGGGGGGGGGGGGGATGGGTCGGCTCAGGGTGGCGGCAAGTGATTTAGTAACACATTTCATGTTATACCCTAAATATGTTACTAAAGGTTAATGATGATTTTGATTACTGTGATCAAATGATTTTTAACAGCTTAAAGTAGAACTAAACTAACTAAAAGGATAGAGTTCTGCTGTTGCAGAACACTTGAGCCTGATCCAGCGACCTGCAAGAAAGCAGCGGATCTCGCCACTGTCTCCCTCAAGCAAATGCTATGATGAGGGGGCGGGGCTGAGTTGCCCAGTATGTGTCTATAGACTCAGGCAGGGCAGCTCGGTAGTGTCTTTCCATGGGGGAACTAGGAATAGGAACTACATTTTCCTTGATTCGCAAGACCCTGCCGCGGCTAGTGAAGACGGCTGAAAAGATTATTGGTGTCTGTCTCCCCTCCACCCTGGACATTTTCCATACACGATGCTCCAGAAAAGCTACCAGTATCGTGAGGGATCCTACTAATCCTTCCCACAGTCTTTCAGCTCTTGCCATCAGGTAGAAGGTACCAGAGTATCAAAACCCGGACTGTCAGACTGTTCAACAGTTTTTTTTTTTTTTTTTTTTTTTTTTTTTTTTTCCCCAGGCTGTGAGAACCTTCAACTCCAATCGTCATTTGAAACCTCTTCTATTCCTATATATCGTGATCAGAAATGTCTCACGTCCCCTCCTTTTTACTCTTGAATATGCACTAGACACTTTTTATAAACACTTGCTGCTACAAAGACTTTTGGAAACATAGTATATATGTACAGTTACGTAGTTCCCAGATGTGTATTCCTCACTGTTTTTATTCTTTGTACATCTAGTTATAATTATGTTTAATTAGTATGTAGCACCGTGGAGATGTGAGATATTTTGTTCTTCTGTATGTTCTTGCGTGTAGTGGAATGACTGTACAGCTTGACTTGATTCATTGGGGAATGCACAACGTGATGGCGTATGTGGGTGGAGCTCAGGAGTTTGGCAGAGCACAGCTGGCAGTCAGAGGCTGCAAACTGGTCATGACTGCGTACTATGGGGATTGTATTTGCCCACAGAAGCAGGATGTGTGCTACACAGGAAATGTCACCGGAACCAGTGGCACATCCTGAAAGACTGGGATAAGGCGGGAGTCCCCAACCACTGGACCGCGGCCTCTCTCCAGCCGGGGCCACAGGTGCGGCGGGCGGCATGAGAGAGCCCAGGCGGGTGGACGAAGAGAGTTCAAGAGAGATGACCTCATCTCTCACTGCCCACCCTGCATCACTGCAGTTCCGCCCTCGCTGCAGCCGCTGGCAGCAGAGAGATTACATCATCTCTCATTGCCCGTCCTCACTCTGAGACTCGGCCAATGCACATGTGCTGAAAAGCAGGGGAGGGAAGTCTGTTTCTCTGCCGTCACTGTTGCCTGCCACCAAATTACCTTTTGCATTTAAAAAGTGACAAGCTCCATCTTGTATCTTTTTGGTGGCAGGATAGTGACAATAGGCATCTGGTGGCTGGGCGACGTGGCCACGTGACAATCTGCATCTGGTGGCAGGCCGCGTGACAATCCGCATTTGGTGGCAGGTGATGTGGCGAGCTGCATCTGGTGGCAGGCGATGCTGGCATGTGACACTCAGGGCTCCCGCTGATTCTGCATGATGGGAAGTTAAACTATATATTTCATTTTATACAATAATTATATCGGGGAAGGTGTCCCTGTATTTCATTTTATATTACGATGAAATAATGCGCTTCCTGACACCATATCAACCATGGTGCCGTTATGATTGAAGCGTCAACACCAGCCATTGCCCTAACAAATTGCCTGCGAAAAACTGCATGACCCCTCCCCCCAAAATGGTGCCAAAAAGGTTGGGGACCGCTGTGATAAGGGACCTGTTTGAGGGAGTAGAAATGCTGAAAAGCTATATTGGGGAGTTTTTTTTTATTTTTTTATTTATTTGCACAAGAAATGCAAGCACCTAGCTATTATATTCCACCTGGATTTAGTTCTTTAGGGTTTACATTTTGCCTTTGCATTCTATCTATTGACTCTGCCCTTGTCCTGAATATTTGTCTCTGTATGGGTTTATTAGTAGACTTTTACATTTCTCTTTTTAGTTTGGTGAAGACACGTCATCTGCATATATGACATCTGTGAATATAGACCAGCAAGCGAATCAGACTGTGTTCCCACAGCGCCCTCCAGTGCCACGTTCTGTCATAAGAGTCTGGGACAAAGATGCTGCCATGTTTGATGTAAGTAAATAGATCTATCCTTTTTCTGCAGAGTGTACTGTGCCCCATACTTCCAAACTCCTTGTTTAAAATGGGATTTGTTTGGGGAAAGGAAGAACAAAATGCATGGTAGAAAATATCAGTGTTAACAATTTAAATCATCTGTTTGCAAATCTGTGGTGCTGTACTTGTGTCAGAAAAAAGATATACAATTTATTAAAACAATAAATACAATTTTCTAATCTTATATATTTTAACCACTTGAAGACCAAGCTTTTCTGCTGCCTTTTGTTTACAAGTTCAAATCAGTATTTTTTGCTAGAAAATTACTTCTAACCCTCAAACATTATACTTTTTTTTTTTTTTTTTCCCAGCAGAGACCCTAGGGAATAAAATGGTGATTGTTGCAATTTTTTTATGTCACACGGTATTTGCACAGTGGTTTTGCATTCACAATTTTTTTGGGGGAGAAAATACATTTAACGGATTTAAAAAACGCACAATTTATACCCCCAATTTTTTTTTTTTTTTTTTTTTTTTTTTTTTAAATGTGAAAGATGTTACGTTGAGTTAATAGACATCTAACAACATGTCATGCTTTAAAATTGCGCACACTCGTGGAACGGTGACCAACTATGTAACTTATAAAATCTCTATAGGCCATGCTTTAAACATTTTGTAAAAATTTACCTGTTTAGAGTTGGAGGTTTAGCGCTAGAATTACTGCTCTCGCTCTAACTTTCGCAGCGATACCTCACGTGTGGTACGTGCAACTTGTGTATACGTTCGCTTCTACACGGAGGGATGGGGGCTCTTCAAATTATATTTACTGTTTTTGTTTTGTTTTTTTTTCCTTTTTTATCACTTTTATTCCTATTACAAGAAATGTAAACATCCCTTGTAATAGAAAAAAAGGATGACAGGTCCTCTTTATGGAGAGATCTGGGGTCAAAAAGACCCCAGATCTCTTTTACCTTATTAAAAGCAAAAGATCAAAAATATCCGCTGCTTCTTAAAGCGTTCCAGCGGTTAATGAGCCACTCGGAACGTTTTTATGAGAGAGGCGGCAGGAAAAAAAAAAATACCGGGCTTATGGCTGATATCATGCGATGGGGATGTTTTTCAGCGGCAGGAACTGGGAGACTAGTCAGGATTGAGGGAAAGATGAATGCAGCAATGTACAGAGACATCCTTGATGAAAACCTGCTCCAGAGCGCTCTGGACCTTAGACTGGGACGAAGGTTCATCTTCCAACAGGACAACGACCCTAAGCACACAGCCAAGATAACAAAGGAGTGGCTATGGGACAACTCTGTGAATGTCCTAGAGTGGCCCAGCCAGAGCCCAGACTTGAACCCGATTGAACATCTCTGGAGAGATCTAAAAATGGCTGTGCACCGACGTTCCCCAACCAACCTGATGGAGCTTGAGAGGTCCTGCAAAGAAGAATGGGAGAAACTGCCCAAAAATAGGAGTGCCAAGCTTGTAGCATCATACTCAAAAAGACTTGAGGCTGTAATTGGTGCCAAAGGAGCTTCGACAAAGTATTGAGCAAAGGCTGTGAATACTTTATGTACCTAGGTTTTTTTTTTGTTTTTTTTTTTTAAATAAATTTGTAAAGATTTTAAACAAACTTATTTCACGTTGTCATTCTGGGAGATTTTGTAGAATTTTGAGGAAAATAATGAATTTATTTCATTTTGGAATAAGGTTGTAACATAGCAAAATGTGAAAAAAAGGGAAGCACTGTGAATACTTTCCAGATGCGCTATGTGTGTGTGTATATATATGTGTATATATATGTGTATATATATATATATATATATATATATATATATATATATATATATATATATATATATATATATATATATATATATATATATATATATATATATAATTATAATATTCCGTCAGAGCGTCTGATCAGCATGTTTTCTTTTATATTGAAAGTACAGCTCCGGCCTCCCATTTTAAATAAAAACTTGCTGCAGTACTTAGTTGTGCTCAAAAGTTTGCATCCCCTGACAGAAATTTTGCCATTTATTATTGAAAATATGACTGATCATGCCCAAAAACTTTAAGGATAGTGATCATATGAAACCATTTAGTATCACATGGTAGTTTTTGGCTCTTTTTTTAAAATCCTAATAACAAATCTCCCAAGTGGCCCTGATAAGTTTCCATCCCCTGGAATGTTTGGCCTTGGTACAGACACACAAGGTGACACACATGGGTTAATATGACAAAGGTTAATTTCCCCCATCTGTGGCTTTTTAAATTGCAATAAGTGTCTGTATAACTAGTCAATGTTATGGCTCTCAGGTGGATGCACTGAGCAGGCTGGATACTGAGCCATGGGGAGCAGACAAGAACTGTCAAAAGACCTGTGTAACAAGGCAATGGAACCTTTATAAAGATGAAAAAGGCTATAAAAAGATATCCAAAGGCTTGAGTATGCCAGTCAGTACAGTTCAATCAAGTAGTGGTAAAATCAGGAATCTCGTTATTCAAGGTCAGGTAGACCAAGAGCCATTGCAGCCATAAATGCCAAAATTGTTTTGGATACAAAGAAAAACCCACGGGTAACCTCAGGAGAAATGCAGGCTGCTCCTGGGATAAAAAAAACTGGTGTTTCAAGGAGCACAATGCAACGATACTTGAACAAAAATGTGCTGCATGGTTTAGTTGCCAGAAAGAAGCCTTTACGCCACCAATGCCACAAATAAGCCCGATTACAATATGCCCAACAACACCTTGACACCCCTCACTGCTTCTGGCACACTGTAATTTTAAATGACGAGACCAAAATAGCTTTATGGTTACAACCATAAGCACTGTTTGGAGAGAGGGTGAACAAGGCCCATAGCGACAAGAATGCCATCCCCCACTGTGCAGCATGGTGGTGGCTCACTGATGATTTGGAGGTATGTGAGCTCTAAAGGCACAGGGGAATCTTGGGAAACTCGATGGCAAGATGAATGTAATAACCTAAAATAAAAAACGCACAAAGCTAGTTTGAAACTCACGCTAAAGCCCAATGGTTGCAAAAGTGGTGTACAGAAACTCATAAATCGTGTTAATGATATAAAGGAGACCTCAAAGAAATGAATAGTCTAAATGAAAATGAGTCAATCTTGATGAAATTGTCTGAGAGGAAAACCCTTCAGTGAGTCTCTGGTGTGAATGCTGCAGATGGTGGCGAGGCTGCTTCAGGGGCGGGCTGGGGACCCGGAGACTAAGTCAAGAGGGCAAGAAAAAGAAAGAAGCACCAGGCCACTCCTAGTGCAGCAGCATTTTAACATACACTGTAATGACAATATAAAATGCACTCACATAGTGCTCAGTGAGTGGGGGCTTGCCAGGTCCAGCATAGAAACAAAACCGCCAGTGAATCCCTTAGATGTTGAGCCACGAGTGCCATGTGTCAGCAGGGAGCTGTAACCTCGAGGGAGCTCGGGAAGACCGTATTGGTGATCCGGAGCTGTCAAACTTGGGAGCTACCTACCATTGTTTGGCCAATCGGAACGCGTTTCGGAAGCAAGGCCACGCCTCAATCAGCTGGTTCTCTGATGCTGACCAAGTTTAAATAGGGGATGCAATTAACCCAGTCTGTGCCGCAAAAACGACTTCAGCTGGATTGGCAATCACAATGAAAGTAGCCAATGCGCTCAGAGCATATATAAAAACATGTACCAAGGGATGTGAGTTAATGGTGATGAAGATAAACGGGAAGAAAACAGGAAAAAACAGGATAAGCAAAAATCTTGCAAACAATGAGAAATAGTAATGATGGTAGACGTATTCTAGATTGTAGACTAGACCGTGTAAGAAACAAAGGGAGGGAAAAAAAAATAACAATATGAGGGCAGGGCATGGGAAAGCACTGAGGGGGTTGGAGGATGATTAGATGATCGTGCTGACTTCCAGCTCTTCATTCAGGCCTTCAGGTGAGAGACTATTGACTTTGAAGATCCAGTATGTCTCTTGTTCAGTGTTTTTTGTTTTTTTTTTTTTTTTTTTTTTTACCTTTCTTGCTCCTGCGTAATTTACGGGGGGATATGACATTTTTTACATTATTGGCTCTGTTGAACACCAGTTTAGGCTGGGGAGGGATGTATGTCTTTTAAGTTTGGGATCATTGCAAAGGATCACCCAATGTTTAAGAAGAGTCTTCTTGATAGCCCAATGCCTGTTGTTCTACTTGGTAATGAACATGGGGCCTTTGTGGATGAAAGATGAGTCTACTAAATTATTTTCCTTTTTTGGCTTTATCCTCGAGGTGGGAGTTTTCTGAGTATTTTTGAAGATATTTGTGAAAGGCCAGTGCTTCATGATGACCTTTCTCCAGAAATGTTTTAATCATGACCTGACTCTGTGCTTTGTAGTCCTCAATAGAGTTACAATTCCATTTTAAAATGGCAGAATTGACTGTACGGAATGTTGCTAATCCATTTTTTAAGTTGACAGCTTTCCCTATGTAGGTAGGAATTTCCATCTGTAGGTTTGAAATTGGGTAGTGAGCATATTTTAGAATCTTGATCATGGAATAATTCAAGATAAATGAATATGAGTTCATTGGGATCAGTGACAAAAAGTAAAGTGTATACCAAATGTTGTGTTACAATATTGGAGGAACTTTTTAATTAGGTTGGTATCTCTTTGCTAGATGGCGATGAAGTCGCCATAATAGACCAGATAGCGTGAGAAGGGGTTCTCAGCCCAGATATAGAGGTCCTCCCAGTATGCCATGTAAAGATTGGCATAACTGGGGGCAAAACTGGCACCTATCGCTGTACCTCTAGTCTGTAGATATTCCTGTTAAAATTCAAAATTGTGGTATAGGATGAACTTGATGGCTTGAAGAATTGAACGTTGCTTGTGTGGGATTCAGGTTTTCCTCTTTGCATAGGAAATAACGGGCAGCCTGTAGACCTACATGGTGTGGGATTGAAGTGTAAAGTGAGTTGACGTCTAGCGAAACCCAATGATAGTCGGTGTTCCAAAAATAATGGTTCAGAGTATCTAATAGGTTACTGGAATCCCGTATGTAGGCCGGGAGCTGTTGAAAGAAGTCTACATAGTCAGATAGATGGGTGGTGAGGTAATCTATAGCTGCTATGATAGGTCTACCCAGTGGGTGGAATGGGTCTTCTGATCTGATAGTCTCTGTGCTTCAGTTATATATTCCGCATTTTTTTTTCAAGATGACTGTTCCTCCTCCTTTGTCTGCTTATCAAATGACAATGCTTGGGTTAACATGTAGCATGTTATCAGAAAATACTGGCGGACAATTTGCATTCTTCTGCATGAAAGCTTCACATGGGACGATCATGGACTCACCACCCATCTTGACCCAAGTTGACACTCCAGTGGTTTCAGCCAAGAAAGGTGAAGGTTCTGGGGTGGCCATCGGTCTCCTCCTGACCTTAATATCATCGAGCCACTCTGGGGAGATCTCAAACGTGCAGTTCATGCAAGACAACCTGGAGGCATTTTGCCAAAACGAATGGGCAGCTATACCACCTGCAAGAAATCGGGGCCTCCTAGACAACTATTACAAAGGACTGAATTAAAAGTTCACTCTGTCCCCAGCAAAGTGTCACAAATACCTGGTAAAGTGGCGCTCCACCCAAAAGGAGAAGTTTCGCTTGTTTGCCCTCTCTCCCCCATCCACTGCCACATTTTGGCACTTTATGGGGTGGAGGGGGAGCGGGTACCTGATTTTGACAGGTACCCGCTCTCACTTCAGGCTCAGATTTGCAAGGTAATTTGAGCTGAAAGTTTGGCAACCCCATCCCCCTGCAGTCTTTTGAGACACATCGCAGGTCCCAGGAGACTACAAGACCATTCACAAGGTTCAGCGCGATCGAAAACCGTCTGAAGCCGCAAGGCTTCGCTTCCTCTTTCCTTTACTTGAGATGCTGGCTCCTGCACCCGAAGCCGTTTGAAGAATCTGCTTGGGTGAGGACAGCGCTGGATCCCTGGTGTGCCCTTATATTAAAAGTCAGCAGCTACAGTATTTTTAGCTGCTGATTTTAAGTTTTTGGGAGGAGCCTTGGCGCTCTTCTTTAAGCCTGCCAGTGAAGTTCACCTCGTGCAACGTTCTGTGATGGGGTAACCCTCAGATGCACTGCTCCTGAATTCAAAATACCGTTGTCACTCTCTCTAGGCTGTGCCTGCTTGCACTAAATCAGCATGGATATCTGCATTGTCACCGCTGATTCGGAGACCTGCACTTTGTCGATCAGCATCTGGCCACCCTTGGGTCTGCCCACTGCCTTGTAGATTGACGGCACTGCCTCTGGTGCCGAAACCCTCTCACTGTGAGCTGCACTGACTGTTAAGGGATGTGCTTGAGTCCTAAATGAAGGATTTGGGCTGCTCTTGGATGATAGTGTTTTTGTTTTGTTTTTTTCCATTTAATTCTTTTGAAATGAATTGGGCTTTTGCATCACACAGGAACTAGATTTGATTGGGACCTATTCAGACTGTCAAACAATGAACCCTTATGTGTACTTTAAAGTGCCGTATATCTCGGTGTGTTTCCCATAGATGGGAAAATCTGGGGAAGCTGACAGTTCTAATATATGGAACATCTTGTTTTTGTAGAAAGGAACGGATCTCCTCTGGCCCAAAAGAGAAGACTGTGTCAAGAGGTTCCCCACTGTTCCTCCACCTGAAGAGCTTCCAAAATATCATCTACCTCCTGTGCAGTCAGGTCTGAGGTGAGTCTGGTTTCATTGGTTCGCTTTGGTACTGGTACATTTCTGCTGTGTGGTTCCTTGCATGTTTGGTATCTAAAAAGATCGTGCTGTCTCTAGTAGATGGTAAAAATTATTCCAATTAATACAATTTATGTGTTTGCAAAAAATAAATACACTTTGCATTCAGCTTGTTTTAAGCGGAAGTGAAGTTCCGCTGTAGGAAACGGTGAATAGGCAGGCTTTTAGTGCAGAAGGGAACTCCACTGTTTCTTTGCAACAAAATGCCTTTACTTGCTTGGTCGCTGTCTCTTCCGGGGCGGTGCAGCTCAGTTTGCAGGGCCGGTCTTTGGATGCCTGAATGACTAGATCTTGCGCGAGGGCTGGAGTCGTGCCATCCTCCACCTGCAAATGGAGAGACCCAAAGACCGGCACTCAGAAGAAGATGTTGGCGAGGGACAGTTGGGTATTCACCCTTTAGTTCCGCTTTTAAAAAAAAGTACCTTGATTTGACTTTATCGGCCACCTGTATTTCCCTACATGGCAACATTCAGAGTGGTTAGGAGCCAGCCAGGTGTGCTTCATACACAGGGACAGAGCAAGCAGAGTGATGACCCCCATCAGCCTTCTGCTGCTCCCTCCTTGTCCAGTCACAGGCTGGGGACAGGGCGGGGAGCTAGCTGTTGCTTATCGCTGCTGTGCTTAAGCTGTTAGTCAGTCATTAAATTGGTAATATTGACAGTAAAACCACCCTTTCCATTAAAGTTGGTGTAAACCTCAGACATGTTTTGTGTTCTACGTTGAGGGGGGTGTGTTCCTTCCATCCAATTGGCTCTCAGAGCTCCTCACTGAGCTCTGCAGAGTAACTTCAGCTCTCTGCTCCCTCTGAACTCTCAGACAAGCTTTATAATTCAGCTCTTTGAACAGCTGTTGAAAAGAGAGGGCTGCAGATAGATACAGCTTATGTAGGACGATGTGTTTTCATCTCTATCACCTGAGGCCAGTCACTCTACTTTAAGCCTTTAAGCTACACAAATAGTGTAAAATACCTTTTGTTCCCCTAGTCCTTACCTTTTTGGGGTGTGTGTGTGTGTGTGTGTGTGTGTTTTTTTTTGTGTTTTTTTTTTTTTTTTTTTTTGTTTTTTTTCCTGTGCATAGCAATAAGGCTGCTGGCACGTGCACAGTAGGGACTGCTGGTGCTGTCTGGCCCACACATGCTCAGTAGTCGCTTTTATCTTTCTGAGATCTGTGCCTGGCTGGTGCATATACAGAAGTGTGCTTAGATTTCTAATCTAATGGATGGTTAAAGTGCCAGATCTCTAAAAGACAGGAACCATTACTGCTCATGCATTAGCCAGACAAGACACCAAGTGCAGCCCCTACCAAGCCCCAGAGGCCCTATTGCCGCATTGTCCTGGAGTTGTTTAACAATCGGTAACCTACATACAGAGAATGCTTTTTACCCCTTTCACACTGGGGCGTTTTTCAGGCGCTTAAGCGCTAAAAGTAGCACCTGTAAAGCACCTGAAAAATGCCTTGTCTGCAGTCGCAGTGTGAAAGCCCGAGTGCTTTCACATTGGGGTGGTGTGATTGCAGGATGTTAGAAAAAGTACTGCAAGCGGCATCCTTGGGGAGGTTTGTGAGTGGTGTATACAGCGCTCCTCCACCGCCCCTGCCCATTGGAATGCGTGGGCAGCGCTGCCAAAGTGCCTGCAAAGCGCTACCGCAGCGGTGCTACACGGGCACTTTTAACCCCTTCTAGGTGATTAAAAGCATCCCGTTCGAATAGCGTCGCTTTACCGCCACCGTTCCAGTGTGAAAGGACTCCTCCTAGGGTAATGAGGTTTGTGGTTTCTTTAGCCATTCCAAACATAACGCATACGTTTTATTATGTTTTCAGACCAATAGTATAAAATGTGGTATAATTTTTGAGACTGTGTGTTTTATGAAGGAATTGTTCCTATACCGGCCCTAAAATTCTTCTGTTCTACCTCTTAGCGTCAGCCCGGCTGTATTAAAGCATCTCGAGTCAGGCAGTGACCTGCATACACCAGACTGCACCTCTGTCTTAGATGTGCGTAAAAACGAGACCCTTCAGAGGCTGCTCGCCGAGCTGGAGGGAAAGATGGATCTGCACGAGCTAAAGCCCGATGGGCATGCACAGCGGGTAAGTTCACACACAATGTCATGGATTATATTTAAATCGCAAAGCAAGTGGTGTAAAATTTCACACACCTTTTTTTCTTTTTATATAGGTGGTGGACAAACTCCTCAATAACCTCAGTATTTCTGAAGAGGATCTGAGGGGCTCTTTATACCACTCTCTTAACCAGGTGGGCAAAATACCCCCTACAACTGCCTCCCACCTTAGTGATTGTAAAAGCTCCAGTGTATTTACCTGAAATAAAAAAATAGATTTATACTTGCGCTCTGTGCACTGGTAATGCACAGAGCAGCCCTGAACCTCCTCTTAGGTCTGCTCTCAGCTCCTTCTCTTCCATGTCTGCCCAATTGCAAGCCGATTGTTATGGGGTAGACGTGGGCTTGATCCCAATCTGGACTGCATGTGTTTGTAGACACACAGTGCCGTTTGGTCTTCCTTTCCCCCCTTTCCTTCCTCTTCCTCTTCCTCTTCCTCTTCCTCTTCTTCCTCTTCCTCTTCTTCCTCCTCTTCTTCCTCCTCCTCCTTCCTCCTCCTCCTTCCTCCTTCCTCCTCCTCCTCCTTCTTCCTCTTCTTTCCTCTTCTTCCTCTTCTTTCCTCTTCTTCCTCTTCCTCCTCCCTCCCTCCCCCCTCCCTCCTTTTTCTTCTTTCTTCTTTTTCTTCTTTTTCTTCTTTCTTCTTTTTCTTCTTTCTTCTTTTTCTTCTTTTTCTTCTTTCTTCTTTTTCTTTCTTCTTTTTCTTTCTTCTTTTTCTTCTTCTCTTCTTCTTTCTTCCTTCTTCCTTCTTCCTTCTTCCTTCTTCCTTCTTCCTTCTTCCTTCTTTCTTCTTTCTTCTTCTTCTTTCTTCTTTCCTTTTAATGCTTTAAGGTAAAAAAAAAACTTGTGAATTTAGGACCACTCTAACATCCATCTGGCACCAAGCTGTTGTAGAAGATACTGTCCTGTAAGTTGCAATGATGATTAACCCCTTCCCTGCCAGTGTCATTAGTACAATGACAGTGTGTGTGACACTGATCACTGTATTGGTGTCACCGGTTCCCACAAAGTGTCAGAATGTCCTCAGCAATATCGCAGTCCCGCTAGAAGTCGCTGATTGCCACCAATACTAGTGTCAAAAAAAAATTCCAGTATATATCCCATAGTTTGTAGACGCGATAACTTTTGCGCAAACCAATCAATATACGCTGCTTGGGATTTTTTTTTTTTTTTTCTACCGAAAACATGTAGCAGAATACATATTGGCCTAATCTGATAAGGACGTTTTTAGATTTTTTTGTTTTTTTTTTTGTTTTTTTTTGTTTTTTATAGCACAAAAAGTAAAAAATGCAGTGATGATCAATTACCACCAAAAGAAATCTCTGTTTGTGGGGGGGGGGAGGTCATTTTATTTGGGTATAGCATCGCATGACCACACAATTGTCAGTTAAAGTAAGGCAGGGCCATATTGCAAAAAAATAACCTGGTCATGAAGGGGGAGAGGCTGGTAAATCTTCTGGAGGTCAGGTGGTAAAGTGATATTGTACCAAAATGGTTACCTTCCGTATGGCCAAAAGGTGCCAGCCTGAAAGCCCTCCGTAGTGCACCTTTCTGAAATTTTTCCCACTTTGTTTAAAGTGTAACTTAAGGCAAAACTTTTTTTTTTTTTGTTTTGCTTTGGATAGAGAATGGATTAGAACCTCTGTCAGTTCTATTGCTGTCTGTGACCCCTGTTATCAAGATTCACCCTCTGTTTGTCCTGTTTACCATTATTATTAAAAGTAAAAGAAAATCCCGAATTTTGGGTTGTCCCCAGAAAAGTAAGAGGGCAAATCCTCCAATGAGGACACTAGTTCTGGTGACCTGGGGGACACCAAGAAATTCCCTTAATTTGCGGGGATTTCCTCTCACTTTCTGTTTTGGCTAAGGGACAGGAAGTGAGGGAAAATCTCCCCAATCAGACACATATGGCAAAATAAACCTTACAGGGGTTATTAACCCTTCCTTACTCTATCCAAAATGTAAAAAAAAGTTTTGCCTATAGTTCTACTTTAAGGGTGTGACTTTCCTGACTTGTTAGCCTTGCCCCTTTCCAATCCTCCTGTCCACTTTGTGGTGAATGATTGGGGTGTAGCTCAAGAGGGGCAGGTCTGAGACTTGAGGGCATGGGAAATGGAGTCTTTGAGTATCCCCTTCAGCTCCTGAAGACTTTACCCCCTTCATGACCAGGCCATTTTTTGCTATTCAGTACTGTGCTGCTTTAACTGGTAATTGCAGTCATGCAATGCTGTACGCAAATAAAACTTTTTTTCCCTACACATAGAGATTTCTTTTGGTGGTGTTTGATCACCATTGCGTTTTTTTGTTTAGTTTTTTTTTTTTTTTTTTGCTCTATAAACAAAAAAGGAGCATACATTTTTTTTTGGGGGGGGGGGGATATTTTTTTTTACTTTCTGATATAAAACATATCCAATTAAAAAAAAATTAAATTAAAAATCTAAATTTCTTCATATGTTTAGGCCAAAATGTATTCTGCTACATGTTTTTAATAAAAATAAATCCCAATAAGCGTATATTAATTGGTTTGCGTGAAAGTGATAGCATCTACAAACTATGGGATATATACTGGATTTTTTTTTTTTTTTTTAATACTAGTAATGACGGTACTCGGCAACTTATAACAGGGCGCCGGACAATCTGATGCTTTGTGGGAACTGGCTAACACTGACTGACTGACCTCCCCAGAGACACTAATACAGTGATAATACACTGACACTGTACTAATTACACTGACAGGGAATGACAGGGAAGGGGTGTGCCTAACTATGTTTAATTAAAATATATATAATTATAATTTTTTTTTTTTTAATTGTGTGTATGTATGTGTGTATGTATGTGTGTGTATATATATGTGTATATGTATGTGTATATGTATGTATATATATATATATATATATATATATATATATATATATATATATATATATATATATATATATATATATATATATATATATATATATATATATTACTGTGTATATATATATATATATATATATATATTACTGTATATTGTGAGGTGCTTTCACTTAGAGCCCTTTCACACTGGAGACAATGCTGCAGCTGTTTGAGGGCGGATTGCAGGCGCTATTTTTAACGCTATAGCGCCTGCAAAACGCCCTCGGTGTGAAAGGGGTCTTAGGGATGTGACCGTTTTTATTCCCTGCTTTGCAGGGAAACAAAAACCGCCACACTGCCACTGTCAGAAGAGAGCTCTGTGTTTACATACACAAAGCTCCCGCTGATCGGCATGTGGGTCAGACTATGGAGCGAAATAACCCCATGTCACCTTTTTTTCCATATGGACTTTCAAAAGGTAAAATGGATATGCCTTTAACCCATTGTGTTTATGCTTCTTTTTTTTATTAGCCATCGGGGCTGGTATGGTCAGTGCTGAACGAGGCGGCTCTGTATTGGCGATCTGTAGGAAACTGTACCCAGGCCATGGCTTGCCTGCGCAGAGCTTTGAACTTGGCACCATCTCAGCAACAGCATATCCCACTGGTGAATCTGGCCAACCTGCTAATGCATCACGGGCTTCATCTGGATGCCAGTAAATTATTACTTCAAGCAATCGCTATAGACTGCTCAGAGGTGAGCTGCTTGTTTTTTTTTTTGTTTTGTTTTGTTTTTTTTTTTTATATTTCAAACCCTATAAAGCTGCTGCCAATTTTCCTATCAGTACAGAGATTATAAAAGACCCCCCTTTTTAAAGCTGAACTCTTAGATCACGCTGACTTTTGACCCTTAGCTTATTTAATGATTTCACAAATACTTCACGAAACCTACCATGCTTCATGGGCAATGCACTGACATGCTTAAGCATACATGCAGGTTTTGGGGTTATTGACAGATAGTGCTGTAGTAACAAGAACAGCTATTAGTGGCTGTGGGCGGCTCATGACTTGGCGCTTTTGGATGCTTTCCCTCCCACAGAAGGAGGTGGGGGACGTAAGCACATCGGCACTCAGGCTTGAAGTCAAGCCCCTTTCACACCAGCAGACTGATCGGGTCCATTTTTCAGACCGATCGGACCACCCTTTATTGTTAATGGGGCGGCGGATGTCAGCGGACTGCTGTCACCCGCGGGCATCCGATCCTCTAAAATCAGACGTATGGGGATGCATTCACCATCCGTTCATTGGATCAGATGATGATCGGATGGAAACGGACATGCAGTCCGTTTCCATCTGACCGTCCCTTAGAGAGCAGCGTGCTGTGTCTTTGTCCGCTCCGCATAGCAGACACGGACCTGTCATCCGCTGCTCAACTTGGATCAGTGGAGAGATTCTCCGCTGAGCAGCCAGATCCGCTCGGAGGGATTCCACCCTGTGTGAAAGGGGCCTTCGAAAAAGTAGTAACTTGGGGAACCCAGTAGCATTGGGCACCTATCTGGGGGAAGAGAAACGGTGTAAAACAGACTGGAAAAAAAAAATGGGGAGGGGGTTTTGGAACAAGGTAAGTACCTTGCAAATAAGACTATTGGCTGGAGTTTAGCTTTTAAAGGGGTTCTCTGTGCAGAAGCCCCCACCCGATGCTTGCCTGAGCCCCCTCTCGATCCAGAGACGTTCACAAGAGCCTTGCCTCTCCTGGGACTCGCACTCCTGATTGGCTTTTGGCAGCAGCAGGAGCCATTAGCTCAGCCAGTGAGCCAATTAGGAGATGAAGGGGGTGGGGCCGCACCATGGCTCAGTGTGTGAATGGACACAGTGTTGCTGATTGGGAGCGCACCTGCTTGGGTGCCCCTATTGCAAGCTGCTTGCTGTGGGAGGAGCCACCGGGACTAGAGAAGGGGAGGATCTGAGTTGCTCTGTGCAAAACCAACTGCACGGAGAAGGTAAGTATAACATGTTTGTTTTAAAAAAAATAAAAAAAAACTTTTTACATTTACTTGATTAAATTTGACTTTCTAAGAGCTCATTTACACTTGTGGTTAGAGGTGATAAAAACACATGGTTGAGCCGTGGTTTTACCGCTTCCCCCTGAAGCTGCAAAGGCATCTGCTGAGTTATACCACGTCTCAATCGACGGGCACTACTGCGTGCCAAACACGACCCATTTAGGTGAATGGGGCCCGGCACAATGCATGCAGTTGTGTGCATGGTAGTGTGGTATTTAGGGGGTTGAGGATGTGACATACCACCTCACCGTCTGTCAAACACCTCTAACAAGCCACCTGACAAAGGATCGCTTTTCATAGGAGCAACAGTCTTTACTTCATGTGTAAAATAATTCTAGTAGATATTCATAATCCAAAATATGACCAAGAAAATCACAAAAAAAAAACCTGTAGCTTTAGCATCAAAGCAAAGTGACAAGACTTGGAGTACTCTGATCTTCTAGCGTCATTCGAGCCATTCACAACTAGGGAGACGATCGTGCACAGCTGCACCAGATTCTGAGTGTGCCAGTTTCAGTAAATATCCCCCCATTGTGTTAGGCAGCCAATTCAAATGAATAGGCTGTCTTAACACGCTTAAAAAAAAAAAAAGTACGTGTAGCTTTTTTGGCATCGCACTGCCTTGCATGTTATGCTGTGCAGCAACACTCCTCTGTCGGCAAGGTGCCTTTTTGTTTGCCATCCAGAATGAATGGCACCACAATGCAGAAACGCACGTTCAACAACGCAGAATTGTTCATCCAGCCTAAATGTCCATAGCCTGAGCCTGGCCATAGTTTCACTTTAACCACTTGACCGCCAAGGTTTTACCCCCTTTATGACCAGACCATTTTATTTTGCTGTTCAGCACTGCACTACTTACGCACTGACAATTGCACGGTCATGCAACGCTTTATCCAAATGAAATTTATATCTTTTTTTTTTTTTTTCACAGAAAAATAGCTTTTTGGTGGCATTTAATGTTTTGTTTTGTGTTGTTGGTTTTGGTGTTGTGTTTTGTTTGTTTTTTTGCGTTTTCTAAAACAAAAACTAATTTTGAAGGGAAAAAAAATATTTTCTGCTTTTTCTATTATAAAACATATCCAATAAAATCAAATCTCTCCATAAATTTAGGCCAAAAATGTATTCTGCTACATGTCTTTTGGTGTAAAAAAAAAAAAAAAAAAATCACAATAAGTGTAGATTAGTTTTGTGCAGAAGTTATAGTGTCTACAAACAATGGTATATCTACTGGGATTTCCACAGCTGTAGACGCTATACTGTAATGGCAGTGATCGGCAACTTCTGGTGTGATTGTGATAGGGTGGCGGGCAATCTCACGCTAAGGGGCTCATTTACACTTGCTATGGCTTCGGACAGACTTTGTTTAAAGCTCTCTGAACGCCAGTCAAAGCCCCTGTCACTAAATAAAATGGTTAGCTTACAGCCCTGTTTATACCTTGCTTTTGCTTCGCTTCAAAAAGGATACCCCATTTAGCTTCAGTAGTGCTTGAAAGCGGCTTCAAAGCCTCCATAGAAGTCTATGGCAAAGCTCGCTCAAAGCCCCACTGACGCACCAAGCAAAAGCAGGTGTAAACAGGACTGTAAACAGTGTTAATTTTGGCAGAAAATTTCGAGTTTGGTTTTAGTCCTAGACTTAGGACTAAAATGGCATTTTAGTTTTAGTCCTATTTTAGTCTTCTGCATTTGTTTTAGTCGACTAAATCTCCAGTCCATTTTAGTCGACTAAAACGAATTTTAGTCGTCTAAAATCTAATGGGTGTAATTAAATTGTAATGCATTGGTGAACATTTCTCTACAATTTCCAAACTCATTATATACTACAGACCAGTGTTAATTTCTAAGTCAAATTTCAATTTAGTTTCAGTTTTAGTCTTAGTCTTTTTTTGACTAAAATTGCATTTTAGTTTTAGTCGTACTTTAGTCATCTCAGTTGTTTCAGTCGTATTTTAGTAGACTAAAATAGTATTCATTTAGTCGACTAAAATGTTTTTAGTCATTTTAGTAGGCGAAATTAACACTGACTGTAAGTTAAACATTTTATTTGACAGGAGCTTTCACTAGCGTTCAGAGAGCTTTAACTATCCCTGACACCCTTTGGGAGGCTCATCGCTAATACAGTGATAATACTATACACTGACACACTATTAACGACACTGGCTGGAAAGGAGTTAACATCTAAGGGCAATCAAGGTGGTTAAATGTGTGCCTAACTATGTATGCGTGCTGCTTTTACTTTATTATCTGGCTGTTTCTGCTCCCTGCTTTGCAGGGAGCAGAAACAGCCAGATCGCTGTAAACAGTACATTGTTTGTGTTTTTTGTAAATGCAGTGATTAGCCACAGCCGATCAGCTGACTTCAACCAAAATCTTTGGCTGAAATTGGCTGCCAGACTTGTGTTCAATCACAGCAGGGGATGCACGCCCCAACCCCAGAAGCAAGCCGGCAACATACAGGTATGTTGTTCAGGCCTGCCAGTGTCACTCGCCCGCAGTAAAACTAAAGTAGTTTAAAATGTTTTGTTTTTTGGTTTTTTGTTTTTTTCTAAAATTTTATTTTAATACGTATCCAATTTTTTCACAGCCGTTAACGTTGCTGAGTCTGGGAAATGCCTACCTCTCGCTTAAGAACCTGACGGGCGCACTTCAAGTCTTCCGCGCAGCTCTCGATCTTCGCAAGCCGTGTATGGAGTGTGAGGGCGGCTTACAGATGATCCGGTGCCTGCAGCTTTATCCTCTTCTGTACAACGTCAGCACCTCTGTGTGCAGCGGTAAGCATGTCGCCCCGCTCTCTGTTCACAGCGCCCCTCATTGGGTTCATGGACTGCTCTTCCAATGACCTGTGTTTTTTGTTTTTTTTGATTTATGATGTTTTACTGCAGCTTTATAGCTGGATAAATGGTATTTAAGTATTCAAATAAACCTGTATGATTTTAGCTGTTCTGTGCCTTGTCCGGTGCTTGTGGTGTTTTTTTGTTTTTTGTTTTTTTTTTTCTTTCCAGCCCCGTTGTTCTATAGTTACATTTCCATTATATGGGGAGCCCAGCCAAAGCCCGCATTTGAGCTAGTAGAGGAAACTACCCCATAGGATTCTTTTTTTTTTTTTTTTTTTTTTAATGATTTTACAAATTCCTTGGCAAGTTTTGCTAGTATTAAAGTGTAATCAATCCCAAAACTTTTTTTTTTTTAATTGTGTGATTAACTCTAAAATTGTTCTTGCTGTGTACTCAACATTTCTGGTGCTCTCTCTGTTCGCATTTACTGTATTTTTGGATAGTAAATACCCAGTTTATCCTGTTTTCCCTTTTTACTTCCTTATTCAGAATGGCGACACTTTTCCAGCCAGTCCATCATATTTTTGTGATATGCAGCGAGAGTGTTTCTACTCTCGCTGCACATACTTCAGTTTTCCCCTGGGAGGGCGCAGTGCTTTGCTCTAAGCCCGAGGGGTTGTATGAAAGAACACATCCAAAGCATCCCTTTTTTTAGAAATGTTTCTTCCTACTGCACATTGCAGACATCTGTCTGAGTGTGTAATCAAGCGACTGGTCAGCAGATTGCACAGCTGAAGTATGCATGTCTAAAGGGACGCTGGGGATATGTTCTTTTTATATAAAAGTCCGGCTCTGAGCCTCGTCAAATGCTGAAACCAATCTCTGCCCCACTGTGGGACAAGGAGATGCATGGGCTGCATCACGTGTCCACAAGATGAGGTTCAAAAAAGGTACTTTAGCTTTGTGAATTATGTATTTATGGGCCAGTTATTGTTGGGGGGTTTTATCGAATTCTCATATGCAAAAAGGAGTTCTAATGGGTTTGCATACACTTTAAGCCCTGGTTAACATTCATGCGATTTGACATGTCAAATTGCATGCCAAATCGGCAGCAATTACTGGCAGTGGCACCGTCCTAATCAGTACGACGCCACATTTATTCCCAAAATAATTTCTGTACTACTTTTGGTGACTTCAGGGTGCGGTTTCCGCTGACACCTGTGCAGCAACCAGCACAGATGTCTCCGAAATCGCCCCCGAAGTCGGGACTGACATGCGGGAATGAAATTTTGTGGGTTGAGCTGAACTCGCACGTTTTCATTCCCACAGTCGAATTCGCAGGAATTCAACTACTTTGTAAAATCCGCTGGATTACTGTGGGCCAAGTTCAACTAGGTGCATGCACCTTCTCTAACTTAGATTTTCCTGAAAGCGCCGAAGATCAACTTCCGGCACTCAGTGGCTCAGTCGCCCAATCAGAACGCTTTTGTATTATGTGAACCCATTTACAAAATACAAAGCCTTTCTGTAAATGAACAGCAGAGGGGAGGGGGTGGCAGAGATGCTGTGCTTAGGAAGACTGTGGGTTTCCTCCCAGAGCATCAGCAGTATAGTGATAGCTGTACTCCCGGAGCTCAGTAAAACTGTCAGTTGTAAATAACCGAGATAAGTTAACCGGTGGAACTGAACCCCCCTATCCTTTTCAGCCAAGGCAGCCGCCATCTTGGCCTCTATTTGATGTGCAACTGTCAGGGTGCTGCACATGTGATCAGCTATGACACCCCAACCATTTGATGCTTTGAAAGTTTGGGTGAGAGTACAAGCAAATGTGACAGTTGGCATTCCTGGCATGCCAGGAATGTAACTGTTTTTTAAAGGGTTGAATCGATGAGGTTTAGTTCCGCTTTAACCCATAGTAAGCAAGCAGATTTTACAAAGTGGTTGAATTCCTGAAGTTCAGATT
>JBBGZY010003530.1:0-106192 GCA_037952925.1 Lithobates clamitans
GTGATTTATGCAAGGTTTTTTTTTTGCAGTATTTCGCGCTTTCTTGTTTTATATGTGTTTTATGGCAACACTGTTCACATTATATGGTCACTAATTTGCACTCTTTGTAAGTTGTGCCCAACAACTTTCTTCATATATTTTAGCGCTGCACTTTTTTCTACACATTTAATTCACATTTAAATCTGTCGTGTCGGCGGCTCTGTCGACGTCTGACGTCATCACGTCTAGTGACGTGGTCGAGCCCGGACGCCGCACAAGCCGGGGGATTGCCAGTGAAAAGAGTCTCAGACTATGGACGCACAGCTGTATCGCCTGGGTAATCAATGTGACTGCCCAGCCGATCACCTGTTAAACCTCACCTCTTTTCATTGGACAATTTTGGTATGTTCAAGTTGGGCCCTTCCCCCGCGCTTCCTTTATTAGCCAGGTAAGGTTGTATTCACTTGTGCGGCACAGCCTGGATGACGCACACGCTCTCCATCTTTGCAAATTAGGGTATAGAAACCCAGACAGGTGAGCATTATCTTTAAATGTTCTGGACACCGCACACCACTTCTTGGTCGCCCTCTCCTTATCAATGTGGAGGTTTGCTTTCAAGGGGTGTTGCATGCCTCACTCATATTGTCTTTACAGTGCCTTGCAAAAGTATTCACCCCCCCCCCTGGCATTTTCGTGTTTTGTTGCCTCATAACCTGGAACTAACATGGATTGTTTGAGGATTTGCATCATTTAATTTACAGAACATGTCCACAACTTTGAAGATGATTATTTATTTATTTTTATTGTGAAGCAAACAACAAATAAGACAAAATAACAGAAAAAGTCAATGTGCATAACTATTCACCCCCCTAAAGTCAATACTTTGTAGAGCCACCTTTTGCGGCAATCACAGCTCCAAGTCTCTTTGGATAAGTCTCTATGATCTTGCCACATCTTACCACTGGGATTTTTGCTAATTACTCCTTGCAAAACTGCTCCAGCTCCTTCAAGTTGGGTGGTTTGCGCTTGTGAACAGCAATCTTTAAGTCAGACCACAGATTTTCTATTGGATTGAGGTCTGGGCTTTGACTAGGCCATTCCAACACATTTACATGTTTCCCCTTAAAACCACTCAAGTGTTGCTTTAGCAGTGTGTTTGGGGTCATTGTCCTGCTGGAAGGTGAAACCTCCGTCCTAGCCTCAAATCACACACAGAGTGCTACAGGTTTTGCTCAAGAATAACCCTGTATTTAGCACCATCCATCTTTACCTCAACTCTGACCAGTTTCCCAGTCCCGACTGCTAAAAAACATCCCCACAGCATGATGCTGCCACCACCATGTTTCACAGTGGGGATGGTGTTCTTTGGGTGATGTGATGTGTTGGATTTGCGCCAGACATAGCATTTTCTTTGATGGCCAAAAAGTTCAATTTTATTCTCATCAGACCAGAGCACCTTCCTCCATACATTTTGGGAATCTCCCACATGCCTTTTCACAAACTCAAAAACGTGTCATTGTCTTTTTTGTTGAAAGTAATGTCTTTCTTCTGGCCACTCTGCCATAAAGCCCAACTCTATGGAGCGTACGGCTTATTGTTGTCCTATGTACAGATACTCCAGTCTCTGCTGTGGAACTCTGCAGCTCCTCCAGGGTTACCTTAGGTCTCTGTGCTCCTCTCTGATTAATGTCCTCCTTGCCCGGTCCGTGAGTTTTGGTGTGCGGCCGTCTCTTGGCAGGTTTGCTGTTGTGCCATGTTCTTTCCATTTGGTTATGATAGATTTGATGGTGCTCCTAGGGATCATCAAAGATTTGGATATTTTTTTTATAACCTAACCCTGACTTGTACTTCTCAACAACATTGTCCCTTACTTGTTTGGTAGAGTTCCTTGGTCTTCATGGCAGTTTTTGGTTAGTGGTGCCTCTTGCTAAGGTGTTGCAGCCTCTGGGGCCTTTCACAAAGGTACGTCTATGTAATGACAGATCATGTGACACTTAGATTGCACACAGGTGGACATCATTTCACTAATTATGTGACTTCTGAAGGTCATTGGTTGCACCAGAGCTTTTTATGGGCTTCATAACAAAGGGGGTGAATACATACGCACATGCCAATTATCAGTTTTTATTTCTGAAAATCGTTTTATGTATATATTTTTTCTAATTTTACTTCACCAACTTAGACTATTGTGTTCTGATCCATCACATATAATTCAGATTGAACTAATGTAATGTAATGTAACAAAATAGGTAAAAAGCCAAGGGAGTGAATACTTTTGCAAGGCACTGTATATTGAGCCAATCTTCTGGCTTCTTGCAAAACACAAGTCCAGGTCATTTTTGGCTTAATCTTTGTGAGCATTGATGCGTTGTGCGTGAGGCAAACGCTGCTGCCTTTCAATACATAGACTATTCTGGTTGTGATACCTGGAGCCATTGTATCTATACTGTTATATTTACTTTATATTTTGTATCATTTTGTTTTTTCTTTTGTTAATAGAATAAAACCAGAATACCTCAGATCAACCCCTGAAGAAGGAAATATATACTATACCTATATATATACCATCCATCCGAAGCATGTTGGGTATATTGCAAACACATTTTGGTTGACTACAGGTCTACACCTCATGTGTATGTTAGATAAACTCTGTGCTGTTTATATACCACCCTTTGGTGTCATTTACTAGTATTTTTATAGGTATTTCTACTTGTTGTATATTATAACTATGCTTATGTGTTATTTTCAATACATTTTTGTATATTTTTTTATACCTTTTTTATATGATCTGGTTTTCACTTCTCATGCCCATACAATCCCTGGGGCATTTCCCTTTTCTCAATACAGTGATCAGTGGTAAAGAATATGCACTGTCACTGTACTAATGACACTGGCAGGAAAAGGGTTAAAATCAGGTCAAAGGGTTAAATATGTCCCTAGAGAGTGCTTGCTAACTGTGTGAGGGGGGGGGGGGGGGGGGGCTTCAACTGTGGGAAGACAGAGATCCGTGTTCCTGCTATCTTCCCCCCTAGAGAACGGTGATCTGCCTTGTTTAGATAGGCAGCCCATCGTTCTGCCTCTCTCGGGAACAATTGGCGGGTACCAGCGGACATCGGGTCCACCAGACCTGCTGATTGGCTCCTGATATGTCCAATCACAGCTGGAGCTGGTCGCCGGCAGTGCGCACGCGTGCCGTAAAACCCGGAAGCTCGGGATCACATACAGGTACATGATTTTATACAGAAGAGCCACCGCCCCCACAGTATATGTACTGGGGTGCTCAGCAAAAGGTTTAAAAAAACAAAAAAATAAAAGACTACTGACACCGTCCTCTGCTCTACTCCACACTGTCCTCTGCTCTACTGACACCGTCCACTGCCCTACTGACACCGTCCACTGCCTTACTGACACTGTCCACTGCCCTACTGACACCCTCCACTGCCTTACTGACACTGTCCACTGCCCTACTGACACCAATCTCTGCTCTTCTGACACCATCCACTGCTCTACTGACACCATCCACTGCTCTACTGACACCGTCCACTGCTCTACTGACACCATCCACTGCTCTACTGACACCATCCACTGCTCTACTGACACCGTCCTCCTGCTCTACTGACACCGTCCACTGCCCTACTGACACCATCCACTACTCTACTGACACCGTCCACTGCTCTACTGACACCGTCCTCTGCTCTACTGACACCGTCCACTGCCCTACTGACACCGTCCACTGCTCTACTGACACCGTCCACTGCTCTACTGACACCATCCACTGCCCTACTGACACCGTCCACTGCTCTACTGACACTGTCCATGTTTTAATACATTTTAAAATGTGTGTTTGAGTTTTGGGGTGCACACCCTAATGCAATAAGCTGCACACACCTATGAAGGTCCGCTATGTTGGCCAATGTGTCCCTGGAACGTTCTAAAGCCTGATGGTCACCATACTCTATTCTGAGGTTCCCCTTCCAGTGACCTGGCAGAGCGTTGGGTCTCCTTTGTAGCCGGGAGGACAAAGTTCATGTGATTAAAGGACAATGGCGGGGTGACCGTGGCACGGCCTGTACTTCATTCTTGTGTCACACACTCTGCTGGACATACATAATGCAAACCATTACCCCCCACCCCACCCGACCACTGCGACTCCATATTTATCCCCCCCCCCCCAGCAATGGTGACACCCCTGTCCCGGCTCTGTGTGTGACTTCAGAATCACATGCACACAGTCACCTCCTCTTCTGTATTTGTAATGCATGCTGAGGTTGCAATTTTTTTCCTTTTACATTTTAGCTAAATCTTGTTAAAAATGTTCTTCTGCTGCCATAAATCAGTTTATTAAATAGCAAAATCTGATTTTTTTCATATACAGTAAATATTTTCTGTATTTCGGAACAAGCAGTAAAAATTCTCCACTTGCCAGCGCCGCGGAAGGGCGATTCGCGTTCACATGCCGTTTTTCAAGCATTATTTCACTTTTATTGCACAGCAAGGAACTTTTTTTGTGTTTTATAAAGAATGAGGATTTATTGATTTTTTTGAAAGAAATTACAGAAAAAATGTTCCCTCAACCAACACAAACTGTCAGAAACGGAGCAAACAGCGGCAATAACTTCAAGTAATAAGACGATGGGGAGCGGGTCACGTCTTCAAAACTGCGCGCTCTCCCTATAGTAATTCACAGGTACATGTACAATATCTGACAAAAGTAAGTACACCCCCTCAGTGACATTTGTGTAAATCTTTTCTTCTATCTTTTCATGTGACAACACTGAAGAAATGACACTTGTCTACAATGTAAAGTAGTGAGTGTACAGCTTGTATAACAGTGTAAATTTGCTGTCCCCTCAAAAATAACTCAACACACAGCCATTAATGTCTAAACCGCTGGCAACAAAAGTCAGTACACCCCTCACATTTTTGTAAATATTTTGGGCACAATTTGGAGATTTTCACTTAGGGGTGTACTGACTTTTGTTGCCAGCGGTTTAGACATTAAAGGGGTTGTAAAGGTAAAAATGTTTTCACCTTAATGCATTCTATGCATTAAGGTGAAAAAACTTCCGACAACACCGCCGCCCCCCCCCCGTTTTACTTACCTGACACCTCGAAACTCAGCCGCTCGCTCCCGACATCCATTTCGCCGCTCACCCTGGCCGCTGATTGGCTACAGTGGATGGATTGAAAGCAGCGCAGCCATTGGCTCGCGCTGCTGTCAATCACATCCAATGACGCGGTGCGCCGGGGGGGGGGGGGGGCGGTGCCGAGTGATACAGTGAGTGGCTATAGCCGCCGGCTGTATCACAGGAGCGCGCCCGTAAGAACTAACCACCATGCGAGGGAGCTCACATTAAGGTGGTTAGTTCTTGCGGGGAGGAGCCGAAACAGCTGCCGAGGGACCCCAGAAGAGGATGTTCGGGGCCACTCTGTGCAGAACGAGCTGCACAGTGAAGGTAAGTATAACATGTTTGTTATTTATTTTTATTTTTTTAATTACCTTTACAACCCCTTTAATGGTTGTGTGTTGAGTAATTTTGAGGGGACAGCAAATTTACACTGTATTACAAGCTGTACACTCACTACTTTACATTGTAGCAAAGTGTCATTTCTTCAGTGTTGTCACATGAAAAGATAGAAGAAAAGATTTACACAAATGTGAGGGGTGTACTTACTTTTGTGAGATACTGTATATAAAGGTTTGTTGAAGTTGATCTCTTCGGGAACTTGGCGCTTTTAGATGAATCCACCTGCAGAGACCTTGTGTGGTGATTGGAAGAAAAGAAGAAGAAGAAGAAGAAGAGAATTCAGGAAAGAAGGGGGTGTTGGGTGACGGGGTCGGGGAGGTGCACCCCCATAGTTCAAGTTAAGCCGTACAGTGTCTTGAAAAAGTTTTCACACCCCTTGAAATTCCCCACATTTTGTCATGTTACAACCAAAAACATAAATGTATTTTATTGGGATTTTATGTGATGGACCAACACAAAGTGTCACATAATTGTGAAGTGGAAGGAAAATGATAAATGATACAAATAAATATGTGAAAAATGTGTGGGGGGGTGTATTTGTATTCAGCCCCCTTTACTCTGATACCCCTAACTAAAATCTAGTGGAACCAATTGCCTTCATCTTTAGCCATGTTTTCCATGCTCGATATTGTTTGTCTTTTTTCATTTCTGTAAGTCTGGATTTGATTCGTTTTTCTGTTTCAGGGTGTTTCCAACCATTGTCTCCTTTATGCCCCCAAAGAAGGGATTTACTTCAAACATCCCGAAACGCGTCGGATTACAGGAGAAGTGCTGTGTTGCTTTTGCTCATGTATGACACATGAAGATTGTTTACTACTACTTTGTACATCACTGTCATGTTTGTTTATGATAGGGTTTTTATATAATACATTTTTTTATTTTTCTAAATATTTGTATATTTTTTTCAAAAGTTTACCCTTAAAGTCCCTTTTAGTACTGGGGGGTACTTACCTTTTTGCATACAATTGGTTCCTTCAGAAGTCACCTAATTAGTAAATAGAGGCCACCTGTGTGTAATGTAAACTCAGTATAAATACAGCTGTTCTGTGAAGCCCTCAGAGGTTTGTTAGAGAACCTTAGTGAACAAACAGCATCATGAAGGCCAAGGAACACACCAGACAGGTCAGGGATAAAGTTGTGGAGAAGTATAAAGCAGGTTTAGGTTATAAAAAAATCTCCCAAGCTTTGAATATCTCACGGAGCTCTGTTCAATCCATCATCGGAAAATGGAAAGAGTATGGCACAACTGCAAACCTACCAAGACATGGCCGTCCACCTAAACTGACCGGCCGGGCAAGGAGAACATTCATCAGAGAAGAGCCAAGAGGTCCATGGTAACTCTGGAGAAGCTGCAGAGATCCAAGAAAAGGTGGTATCCCTATCCATGACAGTAGGAAAGGGGCCCACTGCAGGATCGTAATAAAGGGCCCTGCTATTGGAATAAAGGGCCCCTGGGATCAATGGGAAGGGCCCCAGTCTCAGAGAGAAAGGGGGGGGGGGGTCAGGGAGGCTCTGATGGTTCCAGTTACAGCTCTGTCCTTACCAATTATGGAAGCCGTTGTCAGCACTTTCCCAGGTCCGGCAATCTATGTCCTGTCCCCAACTCCCTCCTATCCAGAGCACCAGGCCCTCTTCAGGTATTCCCAAGCTGGTGAATGCCAAATGCTGAAGGCTTTACATCTCTGCAGAAAAAGCCTCGGCGAGCCTCATGGGGGCCAGTCCTGGAGACTCGCTCATGTTTTCTCGACCCTCTGCCCAAACTCCTCCCACTCTCTAACATAACCCACTATTTATCTATGGGGAGGGTGCCACCTGGTGGCCACAATGCGAATTGTACTAACACCTCCTTACAGCTGTAAGCATTAAAGGTTGTTGACCGCTGCTATGGGCTCTACCCCCAGATCTTTTGCAGACCTGGCAACGCCCCTGGGTGTCAAGAAAGTAACATGCAGGCAAAACACTGATGAATGGATACATTGTTAACATTAGAGAACAATGATATTATTATTATTATTATTATTATTAATAATAAAGATATTTTGATTACGACAACAGTTTACTAAGTGCTTTATATATTGTACATTCACATCAGTCCCTGCCCCCAGGAGCTTACAATCTAAGGTCCTCATCTCACACACTAGGGCCAGTTTAGACAGGAGCCAATTATTATGCGGTATTTCAGGAAATTAACCGCTAAGGATGGGCCGAACACCCCCCCTGTTCGATTCACAGCAGAACTCCCGAACAGGGGGAAATGTTCTAACCCAATCAGCGAACCCCATTGAAGTCTATGGAAGCCGAACAAGAAAAATCAAAAGTGCCCATTTTGAAAGCTTATGTGCAAGTAATTGGCCGTTAAAGGGGTATGGGGGGTCCGGGTACTACCTTGGGGGACATTTATCATTTTTTTAAAAAACAATAGTTTTTTTTCAGGAGCAGTGATTTTAATTATGCTTAAAGTGCAACAATAAAAATGAAAATTTCCTTTAAATATAGTGCCTGGGGGGTCCCCTTAATGTGCCTGTAAAGTGGCGCATCTGTAACATGCATAAAACATGCTGCAGAAAAGATGACAACCGAGTCAAATCCTATTTAACCACTTCAGCTCCGGAAGGATTTACCCACTTCCTGGCCAGGCCATTTTTTGCGATACAGCACTGCGTCATTTTAACTGACAATTGCGCGGTCATGCGACATTGTACACAAACAAAATGCATGTCCCTTTTTTCCCACAAATTTGAAAAAAAAAAAAACAATATTTTTTACTTTTTGCTATAATAAATAAAATTAAAAAAACAAATTTCTTCATCAGTTTAGGCCAATACGTATTCTTCTACATATTTTTTGTTAAAAAAAAAATCGCAATAAGAGTATATTGATTGGTTTGCACAAAAGTTATAGTATCCACCAAATAGGCGATAGATTTATGGCATTTTTATTATTATTATTATTTTTTTTACTAGCATAGGCGACGGCCTGCGATTTTTAGTGGGACTGTGACATTGTGGCGGACAGATTGGACAATTTTGACACTTTTTTGGGACCAGTGACATTTATACAGCGATCAGAGCTATAAAAATGCAATGATTACTGTATAAATGTCACTTTCAGGAAAGGGGTTAAAACTAGGGGGCGATCAAGGGGTTAAATGTGTTCCCCAGGAGGTGTCTTCCAACTGTGGGGGGGATGGGACTGACTGGAGGAGGAGAGAGATCGCTGCGTTTGATGGCACAGTAGCTGCGTTTGATGGCACAGTGGGGGCATTTGATGGGCACAGTGGCTGCGTTTGATGGGCATAGTGGCTGCATTTGATGGCACAGTGGCTGCGCTTGATGGGCACAGTGGCTGCGTTTGATGGGCACAGTGGCTGCATTTGATGTCACAGTGGCTGCGCTTGATGGGCACAGTGGCTGCGTTTGATGGGCACAGTGGCTGCATTTGATGGCACAGTAGCTGCGTTTGATGGCACAGTGGGGGCATTTGATGGGCACAGTGGCTGCATTTGATGTCACAGTGGCTGCGCTTGATGGGCACAGTGGCTGCGCTTGATGGCACAGTGAGGCTGCGTTTGATGGCACAGTGAGGCTGCAATTGATGGGGTTTTGTTTCAAAATGTTTCAGTTTGTTTGCGCCCCCCCAAAAATGTTAAGCACCAGCCGCCACAGGAGTCCAGTGAGAGACCAGGAGCTCAAGGGGCTGAAGAACTACAAGTAGAAGTTGTAGTGAAGCAAAGAGGAGTGTAAGGATTTGTGTTGGGAACGGTTAAAGGACTGTTACCATAGGAGACAGCAATCCTACAGGTGCAGATGTGGCGCCTTGCTGGGGGCCTTTCCCTGTACGGCTGTCCTCCTATTGAAGTCTCGGAGTCTGCCAACTGAAATTGCAACTGCTTAAGGGTGTCCTGGCCCTAACCCTCTTTCCCTCTCAAAATATAAAAAGGAGTGTTAAGAGAAATAAAACTTCTTTTACATCCAAGAAGTGCCTGGCGCCCAATAACTTTATCCACTTTGGACCCACTATGCCTCACAACCCACCACATACAGAAGGATGTCGGCTATCTTTGGCCCTGAAGGTTCTCATTAGACTGAAGGAGGCCGGAGACTTCACTACATATATATATCGGGTGATTTTATACTCTGACCTCTGCAATACGGTTTATACTAATTTATCGTTTACAAACATATTCAATATCAGGGCTTTTTTTTCTCAGAGACTAGATGCAGGTAATCCCCCCTTCCGAGTCACCCCTTGTCTCCGCCCCCTACCCACCATGCTGTGTAAAAATGCCTTAATTGTTCGCAAACAGCCGTCACCAATAATCGCTGTAATGTGTCTAATATGTTTATTTCCTATGATCATCGTCTCCATCTAGTGGCCATATTGCGGTATTTTCCTGATTGTGGTATATCGGGGAAATGCTGCATTATGGCCACTAGATGGAGATGACGATCATAGGAAATAAATATATTAGGAAGACGATTATTTGGGGCTGTTGTGCAAATGCTCCAAGCGGAATTTTTATAAATAAACCCCACAGTGTGAATGGACTCAATGTACACAAAGACCTGCAGCAGGCATGCTGGTCAGGAAAGTCACAATGAAGTCAGCGCTCCTGAGGAGTCATTTAATGGGAAAACACAAAAGCCAGAGGATCCGCATGACAGTCCCGGAAACATATTTTTTTTTATGGGATGTCAACAATGTCAGTCTACTTCCTCAGTAGAGGACATGTGAAGGACCCCTTGTGTCATGTACTTAGTTGAGGCCAAGCGGAGGGCTTTCCCTTACACCTCCTGTTCTGTTTCTCCTGGAGGTGGAGGCAGGATATAACAGGGTACGGAGGGGCACGGAGGGGCACGGAGGGGTACGGAGGGGCACGGAGGGGCACGGAGGGGCATGGAGGGGCACGGAGGGGCACGGAGGGGCACAGAGGGGTACGGAGTGCCTGGTTGGAGATCCTGGACAGAAGGTACTTGCAGCAGATGCCGGGCAGCAGGCTTGTGGACTGGCAGATGCAGATACACAGGTGCAGAACAGCAGGGAGACTGGTGGGCTGCAGGTGAAGGTACACAGCGGGAGGTGCAGGACAGCAGGCAGCACACAAGCTGGTGAGCGGGCGGATGCAGGTCCTCGGGTGGTCAGGCAGGCAGAAGTCGCCACGCAGCAGAGATACAGAATCGGATCCAGAGCAGAGTCAGGGCTAGGCCAGGGTCGGTATCAGGCGAGCAGAGAAGGCACCGGAACGGTAGGCAAAAGGCAGAGTCAGGACACAAGCCGAGTCAGCAATAAGGTATCAGGAACGAGCAGAATCAAACAGGCCGGGTATACACAGGAACAGACACAGGAAGAGACACAGGAGGAGACACAGGAAGAGACACAGGAAGAGACACAGGAAGAGACACAGGAAGAGACACAGGAACAGACACAGGAAGAGACACAGGAAGAGACACAGGAACAGACACAGGAAGAGACACAGGAACAGACACAGGAAGAGACACAGGAAGAGACACAGGAACAGACACAGGAAGAGACACAGGAACAGACACAGGAAGAGACACAGGAACAGACACAGGAAGAGACACAGGAAGAGACACAGGAAGAGACACAGGAACAGACACAGGAAGAGACACAGGAACAGACACAGGAAGCGACACAGGAACAGACACAGGAAGAGACACGGGAACAGACACAGGAAGAGACACAGGAAGAGACACAGGAACAGACACAGGAAGAGACACAGGAACAGACACAGGAACAGACACAGGAAGAGACACAGGAACAGACACAGGAAGAGACACAGGAAGAGACACAGGAACAGACACAGGAACAGACACAGGAAGAGACACAGGAACAGACACAGGAAGAGACACAGGAACAGACACAGGAACAGACACAGGAAGAGACACAGGAAGAGACACAGGAACAGACACAGGAAGAGACACAGGAACAGACACAGGAACAGACACAGGAAGAGACACAGGAAGAGACACAGGAACAGACACAGGAAGAGACACAGGAAGAGACACAGGAACAGACACAGGAACAGACACAGGAAGAGACACAGGAAGAGACACAGGAACAGACACAGGAAGGGACACAGGAACAGACACAGGAAGAGACACAGGAACAGACACAGGAACAGACACAGGAAGAGACACAGGAAGAGACGCAGGAAGAGACGCAGGAACAGACGCAGGAACAGACGCAGGAAGAGACACAGGAAGAGACACAGGAACAGACACAGGAAGAGACACAGGAAGAGACACAGGAAGAGACACAGGAACAGACACAGGAAGAGACACAGGAAGAGACACAGGAACAGACACAGGAAGAGACACAGGAACAGACACAGGAACAGACACAGGAACAGACACAGGAAGAGACACAGGAACAGACACAGGAAGAGACACAGGAACAGACACAGGAAGAGACACAGGAACAGACACAGGAAGAGACACAGGAAGAGACACAGGAACAGACACAGGAACAGACACAGGAAGAGACACAGGAACAGACACAGGAAGAGACACAGGAAGAGACACAGGAAGAGACACAGGAACAGACACAGGAAGAGACACAGGAAGAGACACAGGAAGAGACACAAGAAGAGACACAAGAAGAGACACAGGAAGAGACACAGGAACAGACACAGGAAGAGACACAGGAACAGACACAGGAAGAGACACAGGAAGAGACACAGGAAGAGACACAAGAAGAGACACAAGAAGAGACACAGGAACAGACACAGACTGGAGAAGCTGACGACCACTCTCCAATCTTCTGGTCTATGGAGCCACCTCACCATCAAATGACAGCAGGGCGGTGCCTCTCTTGTTCTAGGACAATGTCATATGACGTTGCCCCACAACGGCAATTCTCGCGCTCCTGCAGGGGCACACAGCATGGCGATCGCGGCCGTGCCGTGTTGCTAGGACACAAGTGCCAACAATCAGTGCCCATAAGTGCCAGCAATCAGTGCCCACCAGTGCCAGCAATCAATGTCTATCAGTGTCCACCAGTGCCAGCAATCAATGCCCACCAGTGCCAGCAATCAATGTCCACCAGTGCCGCCCAGTGTCAGCAATCAGTGCCAGCAATCAGTGCCCACCAGTGCCAGCAATCAATGCCCACCAGTGTCCACCAATGCCAGCAATCAGCTCCCAGTATCAGCAATCAGTGCCCACAAGTGCTACCAATCAGTGCCAATTAGTGAAGCTAGTCAGTGCTGGCTATCAGTGCGCCTATCAGTGCTGCCCATCATTGCTGCCCATCAATGCCCATCAGTGCCGCCTATCCGTACCGTCTATCAGTGCTCATCGGTGCCACATATCAGTGCCACCTATCAGTGCCCATAAGTGCGGCATATTAGTGCCTCCTCATCAATGCAGCCTTATCAGCGCACATCAGGGAAGGAGAAAAATTACTTATTTACAAAATTTACTGACAGAAACTTAGAAAAACTTTTTTTTTCAACATTTTCGGGCTTTTTTTTTTCTATTTGTGTGTAGAAAATGATAAAAATGTCACATGGGTACATTGTTGTATGACCGCGCAATTGTCATTCAAAGTGTGACTGCGCTGAAAGCTGAAAATTGGCCTGGGCAGGAAGGGGGGTAAGAGTGCCTGGTAGGCAAGTGGTCAAATAGTCAAGAGGGCGCCAAGTATTCGCGCACGCTCACGCTAATGCGCACGTGCGTGGAGTTATGGAACCTCTAGTTGTCGCTGGAGAATTCTTATTAGTCTTTCTGCATGACTCTGCATGCGATTTCTCTGACTCCTTGGAATTTTTGCTTTACCTTCCATTGAAATCAATATAGAAACAGATTAAAAGGCTTCTGAATGCGTCAGGACAACGCAGGTCAACGCAGCACACCTAAATGCATCATGGCATGTGTGAAGGTGCAATGATGTGTGTTGTGATATGTGACAACACATGTTGTCTTCTGGGTCCCCCCCCCCCCGGGGGGCCACAACCTAATCTGCCCCGGATCCCGGTCATGAGTTCCCATGATGCACCGGCAGCACCATAACAACCAATTCTGGTCGAGGTGTCATTTTTTGCAATAGTGATGGCACACCTCCCAACTTTTTGAGATGGGAATGAGGAACACCTACCAGCAAAAGTATGCAGCCATAAGACACGCCCCTTGCCACGCCCCTTTAAAGGAGAATTGTACAAAAAAACAAGATTGGTTAAACTCACAAGGACTTCTTTTTTGCCATCACTATTCCTTTATTTTGGCTTTTGGAATTTACAAAATGCAGCAATTTAGAAATCGGATGAAAGGTTTAGCTCTGGAAAACACTTTTTTATATACATCTATATAGATCAGACCAAAATGAGGGACAAATTTGGGGGAATGAGGGACAGAGGGACATTGCTCCAAATCAGGGACAGTCCCTTGAAATCAGGGACAGTTGGGAGCTATGGTGATGGTGGTGATGGTGTTGGGGGGCTCTGATGTAATAAGGAGGCGTGATGGGTGGCCTTTAATGTATATGGGGGACTCCGATGTGATGGGGGACCTCTGATGTAAAGGGGGGCTCTGATGTAAAGGGGGGCTCTGATGTAAAGGTGGGGTTCTGATATGATGGGGGCCTCCGATGTGATGGGGGGGCTCTGATATGATAGGGGGGGTTCTGATGTAAAAGGGGGCGCTGATGTAATAGGGGGAACTCTGATGTAAAGGGAGGGGCTCTGATGTGATGGGGGGGCCTGTGATGTCATGGGGGACCTCTCATGTGATAGGGGGGCTCTGAGGTGATAGGGGGAGCTCTGATATGATGGGGGAGGGGGGTTCTGATGTAAAAGAGGGAGGTCTGATGTGATGGGGGGGCCTCAGATGTAAAGAGGGTCATTGATGTAATGGGGTCCTCTGATGTGATGGGGGCCTCTGATGTGATGGGGGGCTCTGATATGATAGGGGGGTTCTGATGTAAAAGGGAGTGCTGATGTAATAGGGGGAGCTCTGATGTAAAGGGAGGGGCTCTGATGTCATGGGGGGCCTCTCATGTGATAGGGGGGGCTCTGATGTGATGGGGGGTTCTGATGTGATGGGGGGATCTGATGTGATGGGGGGGGCTCTGATGTGATTGGGGGGGGTTCTGATGTGATGGGGAGGTTCAGATGTGATAGGGGGTTCTGATGTGATGGGGGGTTCAGATGTGATGGGGGGGGGGAATCTGATGTGATGGGGGGGCTCTAATGTAAGGTTATTTTAATCAAGGCGGCTGTGTACATCTTCCCAAGCTCAGGGCTCCCACTGATAAGTAACATTTACATTTTTTACATTTCAGACTGAAGGGGGGGGCTCCAGATTTTGCAGATTTTTAAGTGGTGCCACCGCTGAATAAAGATTAAGAAGCGCCAGGTTACGGTGCGCGATCAGGGAACGTTCGGAATCTGCCGGTGGTCAGGGAACAATCGGAATCTGCCGGTGGTCAGGGAAGGATCAGAATCCCTCGGCGGTTAGGGTACAATCGGAATTCCCCAGCGGTCAGGGTATGATCGGAATCCACCGGCGGTCAGGGTACAATCGGAATTCCCCGGCGGTCAGGGTACGATCGGAATCCACCGCTGGTCAGGGTACAATCGGAATTCCCCGGCGGTCAGGGTACGATCGGAATCCACCGGTGGTCAGGGTACGATCGGAATCTGCTGGCGGTCAGGCAATGATAGGGATCCGCCGACGGTCAAGGTACGATCGGTATCCGCCAGCTGTCAGGGTAAGATCGGAATCTGCTTCCGGTCAGGGTACGATTGGAATCCGCCGGCGGTCAGGGAACGATCGGAATCTGCTTCCGGTCAGGGTACGATTGGAATCCGCCGGCGGTCAGGGAACGATCGGAATCTGCTTCCGGTCAGGGTACGATTGGAATTCACCGGTGGTCAGGGTACGATCAGAACCCGCCGGTGGTCAGGGTAGGTTCGGAATCCGCCAGCAGTCAGGGTACGATCGGAATCTGCTGGCGGTCAGGGAACGATCGGAATCCACCGCTGGTCAGGGTACGATCGGAATCCGCCGGCGGTCAGGGTACGATTGGAATCCGCCGGTCGCTTTGTATCACGCAGGTCTGTCCGGCCACCGAAGAGTTACTGAGTAATACCTCGGCACGAGACAATGGAGCGATGCATTGTAGGTGGCAGCCAACGCACACACACACACGGCAGCGCGGTGCGGCCCTTATATGGCCATATGTGCGACATGACATATTTCAGCCAGGAATGTGTTTGGGTTCTTATTTATAAACACGCCGGAGATTGCACAACCGCAACTGGCAGCCAAAACAAGAGCGCAGCCAAGAAAAATCGAGTCTGACCAGAGAGCGATAAGGAGCCCGGGGGCCCGGGGCCAAACACACTTCCCCCCCCAGCCTGGAACGGGGCCAAGCGGTTGGCGAGGGGTTAACAAGGGACGTATTGGATGAGGGCGGAATGTGGCGCTTGGGTTCCTCATTGTTTGTAACGTGTTCACACCTGTCCCTGGCGTGCGATGTGCGTCCCATTACCCCTCGTCTGATGAACAATGCGGTCACTTGCAGCCCCCCCCCCCCGCAGAGCCGGGACCACCATGTCACAACCCCCCCCCCTCCCCAGACAGGACAAACGACTTCCTCCTAATTGAATAAACACTTTGCAAGGAATGGAAAATCCTCCATGTGTTTGTATTTCGTGTTCTCCATCTCCACCGATCCCAGCCATTGGCTTAAAGGGACACTACAACGTTTCCACAGTATTTTACTTGTTTGCTGTTCCATATTTCCTCAGATTGATAAGTTCTCTCCCTCAGCTGGAAGTTTTTCTGGTTGGAGTTTCCAGATTCTGAACGTTTTATTTTATATTAAGAAACAAAGTTGGGGCCTATTTACATTTTTGGCAGGACGCGTGTTATGTTGTGCGTTGCATTAAGGCAGCCCATTGAAAATAATGGGATGTCAATGCGCCGAAACATCACCGGAAATCTGACCCGCCGCCAACATTTGTGACGCAATTCGCTATGGTGCGTCACGGCGCGTTGACTCGCCTGTAGTTTGCCTTAGGCTCAGTTCACATCCATGCATGGCGGGAACACGTTAAAAATCGCCGCTTTCCCGACACGCTGAGAAATGCGCTGCTCTTTACCAGACGTGCGGGGTTGCCATTCATTCATTCATTCCTAATTGGAGACAGGCGTCTTTTCACGCGCAATTTTATAAAAGGATCCGTTACCTCTTTCCCCGCATTTTTTTTTTTTTGATAACCACCCCTGTACAAAACTGTGTACACACCCCTGAGGGATCCGCCATGTTTAGGGTAGAACCGCCCCTGCACAAAACTGTGTACACGCCCCTGAGGGATCCGCCATGTTTAGGGTAGAACCGCCCCTGCACAAAACTGTGTACACGCCCCTGAGGGATCCACCATGTTTAGGGGAGAACGGCCCCTGCACAAAACTGTGTACACGCCCCTGAGGGATCCGCCATGTTTAGGGTAGAACCGCCCCTGCACAAAACTGTGTACACGCCCCTAAAGGATCCACTATGTTTAGGGGAGAACGACCCCTGCACAAAACTGTGTACACGCCCCTAAAGGATCCGCTATGTTTAGGGGAGAACGGCCCCTGCACAAAACTGTGTACATGCCCCTGAGGGATCCACCATGTTTGGGGAAGAACCTCCCTGTGCAGAACTGTGTACATGCCCCTGAGGGATCCACCATATTCAGGGGAGAACCACCCCACGCAGAACTGTGTAAACACCTCCAAGGGATCTGCGATGTTCAAGGAAGAATCACCCCGCACAGAACTATATGCATGCCCCTGAGGGATCCACCATGGGAATAATCAACCCCGCACAGAACTGTGTACACACCCCTGAGGGATCCCTAAAGTTCCGAGAAAAACCGCAGGCTGTGTACATGCCCCTGAGGGATCAGGGAAGAACTACCCACATAGAACTGTGTACCAACCCTGAGGGAATCCTCCATGTTCAAGGAAGACCTTTCCCAGCACAGAATTGTGTACACGCCCCCCCCCCTCCCCCAAAGATCTGCCATGTTCAGGAAAGAACCACCCTGCACTGAACTGTGTACACATTCCTTTAAGGGATCTGCCATGTTTAGGGAGGAACTACCTCTGCAAAGAACCATGTACACGCCCCCAGAGGAGAGGGGAACAGCCCTGTACAGTGCTGTATACACGCCCCTGAGGGATCTGTCATGATCAGAGGAGAACTACCCTGTACGGAGCTGTGTACATGCCCCTGAGGGATCTGCCATGTTCAGAGGAGAACTACCCTGTACGGAGCTGTGTACATGCCCCTGAGGGATCTGCCATGTTCAGAGGAAAACTACCCTGTACAGAGCTGTGTACATGCCCCTGAGGGATCTGCCATGTTCAGAGGAGAACTACCCTGTACGGAGCTGTGTACATGCCCCTGAGGGATCTGCCATGTTCAGAGGAGAACTACCCTGTACGGAGCTGTGTACACGCCCCTGAGGGATCTGTCATGTTCAGAGGAGAACTACCCTGTACGGAGCTGTGTACATGCCCCTGAGGGATCTGCCATGTTCAGAGGAAAACTACCCTGTACAGAGCTGTGTACATGCCCCTGAGGGATCTGCCATGTTCAGAGGAGAACTACCCTGTACGGAGCTGTGTACATGCCCCTGAGGGATCTGCCATGTTCAGAGGAGAACTACCCTGTACGGAGCTGTGTACACGCCCCTGAGGGATCTGCCATGTTCAGAGGAGAACTACCCTGTACAGAGCTGTGTACATGCCCCTGGGGGATCTGTCATGTTCAGAGGAAAACTACCCTGTACAGAGCTGTGTACATGCCCCTGGGGGATCTGTCATGATCAGAGGAGAACTACCCTGTACGGAGCTGTGTACACGCCCCTGAGGGATCTGCCATGTTCAGAGGAGAACTACCCTGTACAGAGCTGTGTACATGCCCCTGGGGGATCTGTCATGATCAGAGGAGAACTACCCTGTACGGAGCTGTGTACATGCCCCTGAGGGATCTGTCATGTTCAGAGGAAAACTACCCTGTACAGAGCTGTGTACATGCCCCTGAGGGATCTGCCATGTTCAGAGGAGAACTACCCTGTACAGAGCTGTGTACATGCCCCTGGGGGATCTGTCATGATCAGAGGAGAACTACCCTGTACAGAGCTGTGTACATGCCCCTGGGGGATCTGTCATGATCAGAGGAGAACTACCCTGTACAGAGCTGTGTACATGCCCCTGAGGGATCTGTCATGTTCAGAGGAAAACTACCCTGTACAGAGCTGTGTACATGCCCCTGAGAGATCTGTCATTTTCAGAGGAGAACTACCCTGTACAGAGCTGTGTACATGCCACTGAGGGATCCAACATGTTTGGGGAATAACCGCCCGGCAAAAAACTGTGTACCCACCCCTGAGGGATTCACCCTGTTCAAGGGAGACTCATTCAAATAGAGGATTGTGCACAGGCTCCTAAGGGATCTGCCATGTTCAGGGGAGAACTGTCCCACACAGAACTGTGTACATGCCCCTGAGGGATTCACCATGTTTATGGAAGATACAGCCACACACAGAACTGTGTACACGCCCCCTAAGAAACCCACAGTATTGAAGGAAGAATTCCCCCAGTCACAGAATTGTGTACACGCCCCTGAGGGATCCACCATGGGGAGCGTTGGGCATCCAAGGGTCAGAGGTCAGATGTAAAAATGGGGTCACCTCCAGATCTGCTTCATCCAATGAATCCATGGAACCGGCAGGGAGAGGAGAAGGTCTATCCGGAGATATGCTTGGTGTACGGAATGTGTTCACCAGACGTTTCTTCTCCAGGTCTCTGGACGGGGAAGACTCCGGCTCCACCTGTTTCCTATTAGATGAGGAATGACAGATATTTCATATTTAACCCAAATAAGGAGACGCTGAGGGTCTCTCGCTGCACCTGGCCGATGCAGACAGCAGAGCATGCTGGGACTTGTAGATCCTCACCAGCTGCCCAACCCCCAATCCAGATGGCCATACACAGTGCAATCTGAGGGTACAAGATGTTGGTTTAAAACATACAGAAACCAATGCAGCCAGGAATTCCTCGTCTTTTATTATATTTTTAGTGAGCGAAAAACTAAAATATTTTATTTAAAGAAATGTGGCTAAAGTGAACCTGTCATCAGATCTATGTTCACATGAAGTGTAGCATGCTAAGTGTATGTTTAACACTTCGAGGTAACGATGGCAAGGCCTTCATCTGCTTTTCTCTCCAGGACGGCACCATCTTTGTTCAGTCATCATGCAGAGTCACTCACTATTTCCAGGACTGAGATGATGGTGCAGCTCCTGATCCATGGGCAGTTCTTGGCTGTGTTTACAAATGTCTGACACAGATCAGCCCCTGCTGCAGCCTCTCACCTTGTGACTTGCTACAAAGTTACAATGTACAGTCTGATCACTGGGGGAGGGGAGACTGAGGAAATGCTTCCTCCTCCTACAAAGTTACAATGTACAGTCTAATCAATGGGGGAGGGGAGACTGAGGAAATGCCTCCTCTCCTTCTACAAAGTTACAATGTACAGTCTGATCATTGGGGAGAGGGGAGACTGAGGAAATGCTTCCTCCTCCTTCTCCAAAGTTACAATGTACAGTCTGATCATTGGGGGGAGGGGAGACTGAGGAAATGCTTCCTCCTCCTTCTCCAAAGTTACAATGTACATTCTGATCACTGGGGGAGGGGAGACTGAGGAAATCCCTCCTCTCCTTCTACAAAGTTGCAATGTACAGTCTGATCATTGGGGGGAGGGGAGACTGAGGAAATGCTTCCTCCTCCTTCTCCAAAGTTACAATGTACAGTCTGATCACTGGGGGAGGAGAGACTGAGGAAATGCCCCCTCCTGCCTGCAGCAGACTGATGACATCATCTCAGCCTAGGCACAGTCACTGAATGTAGCTCGGGGACGGCTCTAATGATAAAAGGCGGAGCTTTTCTGAAGAATGATCCTGTTGCTGTATATTGGGACATGTCCGGGATTTATTAGTTGTCCATTTTCTAGAAGTTCCACTTTAAAAGCTGTAAAAAAATATAAAATAATCTCTGAATCAATCGGCAGAATCCGCTGACAAGGAGCAGAGGGGGGAATAAAATCCTAGAATCTGCTCGGTGTCCCCCCTCCTCCGGTCTGGTTTATAGCAGAATTCTGGGCGGAATCCAAACACACAAAATATGTTTTCCATTTGGGGCGGGGCTGGGGTGCGGATCGCGGTGTTCCGAGTGCAGCGGGTCATGTCGGAATATTGGTGTCTGGAGTCAGGAAGATTCCCGATCCATCTACGTCTGGAAATCATTTGGCAGAATGTGGAGGGAATTTATAGAAAAGGTCTACTTATAAGTTCTCCACCCAAAACTAGATGTACCCCCCGGGACTGGAGCATGATGAGTCTGTGTTTACAGGGATACTCACCTTATACCTGACAGTCCTCAGCAGTCAGGTTCTGATGTCACTTCACCAGTGCAGGTGCTTTTAATGGTTTGTTATGGATGGACGGGAGGAGCCTGAGGAAAATGGCATCCAATAATAATAATAATCTTTTCACCTATGGTGACCTTCCTCACCTAGGGCCATTCTACCTTCCTTTTGGGACATTTCCCTCACCTAGGGCCATCCTATCTTCCCTAGGGACATCTCCCTCTCTTAGGGCCATCCTACCTTCCCTAGGGACATCTCCCTCACCTAGGACTGTCCTACCTTCCCTAGGGACATCTCCCTCACCTTGTGCCGTCATAACTTTCCTAGGGACATCTCCCTCACCTAGGGCCATCCTACCTTCCCTAGGGACATCACCCTCACCTTGTGCCATCCTACCTTCCCTATGGACATCTCCCTGACCTAGGGCCATCCTACCTTTCCTAGGGACATCTCCCTCACCTTGGGCTATACTACCTTTCCTAGGGACATCTAGCTCACCTAGGGCCATCCTACCTTTCCTAGGGACATCTCCCTCACCTAGGGCCATCCTACCTTCCCTAGGGACATCACCCTCACCTTGGACCATCCTACCTTTCCAAGGGACATCTCCTTCACCTTGTGCCATCCTACCTTCCCTATGGACATCTCCCTGACCTAGGGCCATCCTACCTTTCCTAGGGACATCTCCCTCACCTTGGGCTATACTACCTTTCCTAGGGACATCTAGCTCACCTAGGGCCATCCTACCTTTCCTAGGGACATCTCCCTCACCTAGGGCCATCCTACCTTCCCTAGGGACATCACCCTCACCTTGGACCATCCTACCTTTCCAAGGGACATCTCCCTCACCTTGTGCCATCCTACCTTCCCTATGGACATCTCCCTGACCTAGGGCCATCCTACCTTCCCTACAGACATCTCCCTCATCTTGTGCCATCCTACCTTTACTATGGACATCTCCCTCACCTAGGGCTGTCCTACCTTCCCTAGGGACATCTCCCTCACCTAGGGCCATCCTACCTTCCCTAGGGACATCTCCCTCACCTAGGGCCATCCTACCTTCCCTAGGGACATCTCCCTCACCTTGGGCCATCCTACCTTTTCTAAGGACATCTCTCTCACCTTGTGCCATCCTACCTTCCCTATGGACATCTGCCTCACCTAGGGCCATCCTACCTTCCCTATGGACATCTTCCTCACCTAGGGCCGTCCTACCTTACCTAGGGACATATCCCTCACCTAGGGCCACCCTACCTTCCCTAGGGACATCTACCTCACCTTGGGCCATCCTACCTTTCCTAGGGACATCTCCCTCACCGTATGCCATCCTACCTTTCCTAGGGACATCTCTCTCACCTAGAGTCATCTTCCTAGCCTGAGACAACACCAATTACCTAGGGCTACCTCTCTCACCTAGAGTCACTTTTCTAGGGCCACACCTCTCACCTTAGGTAACACCCCTTATCTAGGGTAAGACCCCTCACCTAGGGTCACCTTCCTCACCTAGGGTCACATTTCTCACCTGGAGCCACACCCCTTACCTAGGGCAATCTTTTTTTCCTATGGCCATCTCCCTCAGCTAGGGTCAACCCACTCCTCACCTAGGATCACAAATCCTTACCTAGGGTCGTCTTCCTTCTCTAGGGTCACTCCCTCACGTAATGCCACACCCCTACCTAAGGCCAGCTACCTCTCCTATGGCCACCTCCCTCAGCTAGGGTCACTCTACTATTCCTAGGGCCATCTCCCTCACATAGAGCCACCCACCTCACCTAGGGCCACGTCCCCAGTCTAGAGTCACCTTCCTACCCTGGGACTCCTAACCTAGAGCCACCTCCCTCGCTTAAAGGCACGGTCCTAGGCTGGGGGCACACCCATTACCTGGGGCCACACCTCTCAACTAGGGTCACCTTCCTTACCTAGGGTCAAACCCCTCACCTGGGGTCACACTTCTCACCTAGGGTCGCCTTCCTCACCTGGGATCACCTACCTCACCCGGGGTACCCTTCCTCACCTGGGGTCACACCCCTCACCTAGGGTCACATCCTTTACCTAGGGTCACACCCCTCACCTAGGGTCACACCCCTCACCCAGGGTCACACCCTTCACCCAGGGTCACACCCCTCACCTAGGGTCGCCTTCCTCACCTAGGCACTTCATATTTTCATTAAATCCATTTTCTGCTTTCTGAAAAAATAAAAATAAAAATTGTAATTTCATGCAACCCCAACCAACAAACACTTCCAGCATCTCTTCCTCTTCTATTCACCTTTATTCCAGATGAAATATTGAGAGTCAATCAGATCTGTACGATTGTATGATCTGTATGTCTGTGGTCACCAGACTTCCCTACAGATCCTCTGACCACAGACCGGCACTGAGGGGGTTAATCATCACCTGATTGGATGAAGTCTCATTACCCCAATCATTAGTTCTGAGTCTGTGTGCAGCGACCCTCCCACATTGTCAGGTGCGGCCTGGGCAGAGTGCTAGCTGCCATGAAAAGGAAAGGGTCTTCAAGGTCTATTTTATTTCCATCTGAATCCACCATGAAAAAACAAAACCAATCTCCAAACAGCCTGGTCTGTATTAAAGGCGGATTCTTCCTCGTCATCCTCTTCTTCTGGGTGAGAGCATTTCTCAGGATTATTATTAGGATGTGTATTATTAGGGAAAGTTCAGGCCACCAATAGGAGACCGCCATATCCGTCCTTTTCCTTCAATGGGCCTTTGTAGATTTGTAGCAGCTCCAAATCCCTCTCATTATCTTCTCTGGTGATAGAGAGTTGGGGCTGAAGATGACTACAGTGTGTCTCTCTTCTTGACTGCTAAGAATCTCTAGTGGTGTCATGGTCATCCACAGCCACACTGGATAACATGAGGGCTATCTAAAGCTGGTGAGCTCCAAAGAGGTCATTGCTGAGCTACAAATTGCTGGAATCCCTAAAGAGAGCCATCCTATAGGTGCTACTTATTCGTGTGACGTGCCCTTTAAAATGCTAGCTTCCGGCCTTTCATGATCTAGAGATATTTATTTGTTTCTTTTGCGTCACTGATTCAGAACAAAGATGGGACTCCTTAGTTCTGAGTTTTTATCTGCTGTGTGTGCTGCAGGTGGCCAGGTATCCAGCATTTTCAGAGGGAGGTCAGCAATGTTTGCCTCCATGGTTCATCTTTTGGGGGGGAGCAGTAAGAAAGATCTTTTGAAGGACAGACTGGACACTTTGTAGGTCTTATCGCATTTTTGTCTCTGTGTTCCTTTTGGGTCAAGACATACCCATGCAATGCGTTAACACGCATGGTTTGAGCGCTCAGCAGTGAAGATGAGAGCGGTGGAGGCCGAGGGGAAGGATCGGCAAAGCGGGAACGTATAGGGTTACCACCTGTCCAGGATTCACCCGGGCAGTCCGGAATCATGCGTTCAGGTTTCAGAACTCCTGAAACTCTGGCACATTATTCAGAACACACTATGGGGTTGCAGTTGTGTATGCAGAGCGTGTCTGTTACACTCTTTCACACTGACCAAAGCCAGCATTAACAATTCCCCATACACATATATACACACACACATATATACACACACACACATATATATACACACACACACATATATATATATATATATATATATATATATATATATATATATATATATATATATATATATATATATATATATATACACACACATATATATATATATATATATATATATATATATACACACACATATATATATATATATATACATATACATATACACATATACATATACACATACATATACATATACATATACATATACACATACACACACCTTGATCTGCTCCTCTTCCTCCCACCCCCTACCCCTCTGTGTCTGCCCACACTCCAGCAGCCTCCGCTACATCTGGATGAGAGGTGCTGACTGCCAAGGGGTGAGTGAGCTCACCATCCATGTCTGTGACTGAAGTCTACCCCCTTCTCTCTCCTGCCTCTGAGTACACTAAGGTAAATTAGCGTTCTCAGAGTTCCCCCTTACATCAGAGTCCTCTCCATATATCAGTTTCCAATGTTCCCCCTTAGATCAGGGTTCCCAGAGCATCCCTTATGTTAGAGTCCCCAGAGTTCTCTCTTACATCAGTCTCTGCCCCCCCCCCCTTACAGTGTAAGGGAACTCCGTGAGTTCAGAAGTAAATGGGGAACTCTATGGACTCTGATGTTAAGGGGGACTCTTGTGATTAACTTCATTTGATTAGAAATGTTATTTAATTGCAAAATATATGTGTAGTTCATAATTTTTTAAAAAAATTGCTGTGTACTGCTAAAGTGTTCGGATTTGACTTATAGAAAAGGTGGCAACCCCTAGGAACGTATTGGATATATACCCCTCTGCTGCCTGTGGTCAAAGGGTAGATTGCGATCGATGGCTTGCCTCTGCACTAAAAACAGGGGGATAAACCAGTTGCAGTACAGCGACTCCTTTGGCAGTAGTGCTACATTTGTATCGTTTCCATTTTGTTTCAATATATCAGATTCTATAGGTTACATTTTATCAAAGTAAGAGGGGCTCTTGGCTTTATCAGATGAAAGTACAGCAGCTCCTGTCGGGTGTACTGGCCCTTTAAGGGAAAGAATAGTATTTCCAGTCCATTTGTATGAAATTCAGATCCCCCTGACTTTGAGCAAAACTTTACATTTATTCATATTTGTGTGTTTAAACTTTTGTATGTATAAATTGTGTTGGGTGGGTGTAGACACATTTGCTCATACATAAAGCTTCTGCTATTATGGTTGCCACCTCCATCCCTTTAAACCCGAACACACGTGAATTACACGGGTTCTGTGGCTGATTAAGGTGGTAATTAAATGCACTTGGTGCCTTATCTGCATTAAATTAGAACCCGTGTAATTTAAAGGGATGAGGTGGAAACAATATCTGCAATCTGCTTTTCAGTGCAATTTAATGGTTGTCCATCGCTGCTCCTTCTTACAGTGGAAGTGTAAAAGACCGCTGACCCCAATAAAAACCATGCACTCCCTGTGTGGCTGATGTCTTATCACAGCAGCTGTAAACAGAAAAATGTGTGTGTCAAAAACACATGTTGATGCACAAGGGAAAAGCATGTTGACATCTCTACACACACTCATAGATTTAAATGGGTCCTTAAAGCGGAGTTCCACACAAAAATGGAACTTCCGCTTTTCGTAACCCTCCCCCCCTCCGGTGTCACATTTGGCACCTTTCAGGGGGGAAGGGGGTGCAGATGCCTGTCTAAGACAGGTATTTGCACCCACTTCCGGCATAGACTCGAATGGGAGTCTATGCTGTCTATTGGGAAACACACAGCTCCCAGGAGATAGCGGGGACCATCCAGATCGCACAGCGCGACTCGCGCACGCGCAGTAGGGAGCCGGGAAGTGAAGCTGCAACGCTTCACTTTCTGATTCCCACACCTAGGATGGCGGCGGCAGCTGCCGAGAACCGAGCAGGTTCTCGGCGTCGCCTGCCGACATCGCTGGACCCTGGGACAGGTAAGTGGCCATGTATTAAAAGTCAGCAGCTGCGGTATTTGTAGCTGCTGGCTTTGAATATTTTTTTTTTTTTGGTTGATGTAGGTGGACTCCCTCTTTAAAGTTTCGGTCCACCCAAAAAGTATGTCGGCACCAGATGAATGCTGGTATTGTGAGCCCTCGGCTGGGTCTTCGGGTCCCTCCAGGCCTCAGGATGAGGAGCTCCTGATTCCCCCTCCTTGCAGTACAAACTCCCAAATGTATGTACCACTGCAGCAAATTAGGATGAGCACAATAACATAACACATATTAAATTATTTCACACGTGGTGACCATGGGAGGTTCTCTTGAATCTTGCTGCAGAATAAAAGACTTAACTATGTTACAGATGGTGGCCCTGTGAGGTTACCTCTAGGATATGGCTACAGAGAGTAGCACAGAACTAAGATTACATTTAGTGACCTAGTGAGGTCCTGTCTGGAATCTGGTAACACTGAGCTCAGATTAAGGTCCATTGGGTGAACGTTTTGGTAAGTCTCCCACCATCCTGGATGGAACTCCTCCTTTTTTTTTTTTTTATATGGTTGTCCCCAGCTCTGATCTCAACCCTCTCTGTGGCAGGCGAGTGGCGTTGCTCTGATTTGTCTGGGAGCCTCGGTACAGATGAAGTTGTCGGATGTCTCTGTGGTCATCACCGAGACGTCTTCTGGAGCCCCTCTGGTCCTAACCGTTGTGGGAATGATCATCTTCTTCCTGTCTGGATTTGGCGCCGTGGCCGTGATCAAAGAAAACAACACCTTGATCAAAATCGTACGTAGTCCCTTTTTAAAGTATCGCTCGACTCATCTAGGGAGCAATGTGTGGGGTGGCCATTGATCTGCTGAGGAGCTACAAAGGGGAGTCGCCTACTTGTGCTGTTCACTGCTGGGGTGTTCACTTGTCTGTGTTCAAGCCAGGATAGCCCTATCTGATCTGTGAATGTACTGCAGCACCCTGATGTTTAGGTCAATTTACCTGCCAAGTGATCGTTGCTGATTAGTAAAGAGGTCTATTGAATTCACCCCAATTCTGGAATTGCTGCACTTCTCTCTTCTGTCACTAGATGGCCGGGTATCTGGGGTCATTAGATAAGACCAAGGGCATTGCAAGGACAGATTAGGAATAGATGGGGTGTCTCAGCCAATGGGCAAGGATTTTCTTGGGTGCCTTGGCCTACTGGGAGGGCCTATTTTATTTGGGTGAGGTAAGGTGAACGGGGGTTCTGTGCCACCTGGACGCATTAGTGTGCGCTGCCTATTTCACCCCAGAGCACAAAACGCACATGCCTGTATATCAGCAGAGCATGGATGGTGCTGGTAGTTTTTATTTTTTTTATTTTAGGAGCCCTGTTGGGGGGGCTTTGGTGAAACATCAAGGGTCATAGTTTACTATGCTGCAGTTAGGAATAAACACAGGCATGATTGGTACAGATCACTCGCTGTGTTCATTCAGAACAGAAAAAGAAGGGGCCGGTAAGTTAAACTGTTACATAGTTACATAGGTGAAGTTGAAAAAAGAATCAAGTCCAACCTATGTAATGTTTGTTAACCCCCCCCCCCAAAAAAATTAAAAAGTAGATTTCCTGGTCCCTTAAAGCAGATTAAACAGCATAGCACTTGTGCTGTGTAATCTGCCCCCTCTAAACTGTAAAAAAAAAAACCTGCCACTTCCTGTATCCCCCTCTCTGTACTGACCACCGCGATCAGGGCTGCTGAGCCCTGACCACCGTGATCAGAGTGCGTCCGTCCATCATACGCAGCCCTGCTCTCAGCTCTCCTCATCACCCCTCCTCTCTGCCTGTTGTCTGTGTGTCTCCATTTCTGCCCCCCCCCCCCCCCCGCCACTATTTAGTAAAATAAAACATTCTAAATGGTCCCTGCCAGTCCCTCTCTTTTAGCCTGGCATAGCACACTGCATTAGTCCTTTTCCTTCTTTTCCTTCTTTTCCTTCTTTCCTTCTTTCCTTCTTTTTCTTCTTTTTCTTCTTTTTCTTCTTTTCCTTCTTTTCCTTCTTTTCCTTCTTTTTCTTCATTTTCCGAGCGTTGTAAATACTGATTTAGCAAGATCTTCAGACTGATCATGTGACTCTCGGACGGTTTCCAGGGCTACTGCAGGAGAAGCTGAGCGGCCATGTGATTTCCCCCCCCCCCCCCCCCCCGGCTGATGTCAGAGGGAGATCTCGGCCCCTCCTGCAGAAGCCATGTATCGGATGTATACAGCGGCCGTGAGTCATGTGACCGGCCTGAAGATCGTTCCTAATAGGTATTTACAATGCTCGTTTTTTTATGAAAGACTAATGCAGTGTGCTATGCCAGGCTCTAATAGGGGGTCTGGCAATGTTTGTGTTTATATGGGTTAACAAACACTTTAAATCTTTACAGGCCCCTTCCCCCGCTCCCCATCCTGAAACATCCCCCACAGCAGCCGGTGGGAGAGGAGGGAAGCTGGCAGCACTGCAAGGGGGAGACGGGGATGCAAGGAAGCAGGGGGAATCGGCACCGCAGAGGGTGATTGGGGTGTGACCAGGCACACCCAGCACACCCTGTGCGCACACGCCTATGCCTGGACGGCTGTCTGGATGGACGTGTTGTGCTGCCCCAGGCTGCTAGGCCAGAGCCTGAGGCCTATCCTGGGACATCTGCCTGCTAGGCTGTCTGAGGGCCTATCCAGAAGCAAGAGCAGGGTTGGGATTGCGGCTTGCAGTCCAACCAAAAGTAACAGTTCTGCCGGCCGGAGAACCTGTCATCGTCGGAGGTAGAGGGGAAGCTGTCGCCACTAAGGGACCGTCCACCTTATTACCAGGGACCACAGCGAGTAGCTGAAGCAAGTACCGGGGCAGTATTCTCACCAACTGGGGATGGTGAAGAATCGGGGAAACTTCCGCAGGTGTCAAGCCAGGGACCCAACCAGCGGATATGGCGCTTGCAGAGCAGCCTTGTGTGCCAAGCCAGGGACCCAGCAGGGATGCGGGGGTAAAGCTTGAGGGAGATGCTCGGTGAGAAGATTGGAAGAGCTCAGGAGATCCAGTGGCAGTGGGTCAGCGGGTCTAGATGATAGACTGGGAGCTTAGTTGAGTGAAGATCTAGAGAAGGAGATTGGGGAGGAGTTCATTACAACCTTTTTTAGAAACTTTTCAAGATTGTTGCCATAGGAGACAGCGTGTCTACACATGCAGATGTGGTGTCCAGCTGGATGCCTTTCCCTGCATGGCTGTCTACCGATAGAAGCCTCGGAGTCTGCTAATTAACAATGCAACTACTAAAGGGTGTCCTGGCCCTAACCCTCTCTCCCTGTTTTGTTTAAGAGAAAATAAATCTCTTTGCATTCAAGGAGTGCCTGACACCCATTAATCTACCTTGCATTGCACCCACCATGCCTCGTAACCCACTCTACACAGAAGGATGTCAGCTGTCCCTAACTCTGGAGGTCACCATTAGGCCTGGAGAGGCCCGGGACTTGGCTACAGTACACTATATGACCTAAATTATGTGACCTCACCCCGATGATGGAGTCCATGCAATTCTAGTTAAGGGTTCTGGTAATCCTCTGTAGCACCCTATACTTGGTGTAGGTGCTAGATAGATTTTTATGTAGGGCAGGTAAATTTAGGCAGGCCTAGGCCTGTTTGTTTCGACCTGTGGGGCTGGGAGTGGCCTAGAGTAGGCTGGTGACTCACAGCTGACAACATCTTTCGATTACCTCGCTGCTGCTTCTGGAGGCTTCTAGAAGAAAGGTGGATCTGTCTGGGGTGTTCTAAGGAGCCCTGACAATCCCCAACCTGGATTGACAGGGGGCAGGCCTCCTTAAATACCTAGAGTCAGCCCAGTTGGGGGGGAGTTTATTGGGGGGGGGGCTTTGAAATGGAGTACTAGCTGTTGTGGCCTTTGAGGGAGCCTCCCAGTCTAGGGGGTGGGTGGCCTGGAGCTCGGAAGTGGAAGGGACCCTTGTAAAAAACCACAGGGGTGTCCTGACCAGGAGAGGACAGGAGTGTCCTGCCGAGCAAGTCTCCAGGAGGGGATCCACCAGGTGTTGGTGAGTAGCACACAGCCAGAAACGCTGGGGAGGCATGCCGGAGCTGATTGGGGGAAGGATGTGGTGTCATGGGTGGTGGAGAGGGGCAGCTGCAGCCAGGAGGGCTAGCAGGGCTTGAAGAGGGCTGACTGGGATCAGTAGTCCACTTAAGACACCTAGCACCAGAACTTTCAAATTTTTTGCTACACCAGAGGAGCCTGAGGTCCCTGCCCGCAAAGAGCTGTTGCTAGGGCCTGGCTGAATCCAGAGTCAGGCCTAACGATGTGCTGGAGGAAGAGTAAGTAATAGTCTGCAGCAAGAGTTGTTGCGGAGTGTATATACATTGTCCAAGCTATGCAAATCTTTCTAGGCATCCCGTGAATTCTTTAATCCCATCCAAGTTCTAATCCCTCAATAAAAATACAAAACAAAGATAATGGACTTTTCATTGTCTTGGAGTGTCTGGAAGTGAATACCGGGCTGGGCAGGATGACAGGAGGGCCACAACACTCAGCAGCCCCTACGGGGGTACTGCTACACCTCCATCATACAAAGACATTGTAGACCATTGTGCTCTTTCAGCCTTATGGTCCAGCATGACTGTACCCTCCCTGTGTACAAAGCCAGCTCCATAAGGACACGGTGTGACCAGTTTGGTGTGGAGGAACTCAAGTGTCCTGCACAGAGCCTTGACTTGATCCCTACTGATCACATTTGGGATGAATTAGAACTCTGGTGTGCCAGGTCTTCTCATCCAACATCAATACCTGCCCTCCCAAATGGGCACAAATTTCCACAGACACCCTCTAAAATCATGTGGAAAGTCTTCCCAGAAGAATGGAGGATGCTGTAGCCATAAAGAGGGGTGCAACTCCAAATTGATGGCCATGGGAGAACGCCATAATAATGGCCATTGTTTTTGGAATGAGGTGTCCAGCTCCACAAAGACATGGGTTTGGTGTGGAGGAACTGGATTGTCCGACACAGAGCCCTGACCTCAACACTACTGAACATTTTTAGGGTGAACTGAAATGTCACATGTTGGCTAGGTCATAATTGCCATGGGAGCGATCTTGACAACCCCATATTAATGGCCATTTTGGGAGGGCTCCCATATTAATTCCAGAGGTCCCAGTGGACAGAATCATAGTATCCCAGCAGGACCTGCATTGACACTGGTCCTCTGTGCTGCATCTCTCGCAACCTCCTTCCGAATTCCTCTTCCATGGCGGTTGGTATCTGTACCTCTCCTCTTCTGCTATCCGGACCTCGGATCCCGGTAGAGGTTTGGATGTCCCAGACTGCAGGAAGCATCCCACCACTTGCCACAAATGTGACGGAACCGTTCCGCACCCCGCTTGAGTTCTTTCATCACAGGAGGGGGAGGAGGGCAACTTCATGGTAATGGGTGTGTGTGTGTGTGTGGGGGGGGGGGGATGCAACTCCATATTAATGGGCATGGTGGTGGGGGGAGGGGAAAATGCAACTCCACTGGGGGGGGGGGAAGAAATCTCAATATTAATGGTGGGAGAGAGAGAAGCTCAATATTCGGCCATGGTTCTGGAATGAGATGTCCAACTTGTAGTTCCTCAGCGGCTGAAAGGCCACAGTTTGGCTTCTTGGATAGAACACTGCAAGTTGAGTAAACCATAGAGGACAATTCTTTTATTGTAGTCGTAACTTTGTAAGGAAAATTGGGTTCTTATCGGTATGAGTCCCTGCCTTCTGTACACCAGTCCATAGACCTGACTTCTGCTCTCTTAGTTCACAGGGCTCATGCTTCTGGTGTTTGCCATAGAGATCATAGTGGGAATATCGGCATATGCCTACAAGGACATGGTAAGTGACAAATAGCCCCAGAATGAGGTGTAGTTGCATAGATGACGACCTTGTACAAAGAGATATATATGTAATTTGCTGTTGCTGACCCCTCTTTCCACGTGAGCTGCTTACTATCATGCTAGTCTTCAAAACTTCCAGAGTCCAAGTTCTGGAACAAGTACTCAGAATAGAAGCTGTGACCTCACTCGTTGTATTGTGTTGTAGCATTTCTCCATAAAATTGGGGGGGGAACCCTCGAGAAATGTGGCCAATTTGGGAAGTGTGGGGAGAAAATTTGGAGTTCTCAAACTGATACATTTTTCTGGATCCCAATATCCTAGCTTTTCTTTTTAGTAATCATAGTTGTGGATTCTGGTTATGGGAAGAAAAGCCAAATAATTTTTATACATTGTAGAATTCGCTGTCGCACACTATTCTTTTTACTTAATTGTTACATAATTGTTACATTTTCGTATTTGTCATTTGAGTATACTAGATGTCTCACATTCCAGGGACAATTTCCGAAAGCAGGGACGGTGCTCAATCATTGTTCTCCCCCTGGCTGCAATGTTCTGTAGTAATGTCAGTCTCATTTCTGCAGCTGCAGCGTAATGTACTTCAGAAGTTTATGAAGCTGTTGGATAGATATGGAAAAGACCGGCCAATAACCCGAGGGGTGGACAGTGTCCAGCAAGAGGTGAGTGACCACCAACAGTGGCTTTCATCTGAGATATTCCTCATTATTGTACATGGATGGTGCTGGAATGTAGGACAACCCTTCCTTTGATGGAGAAACCCTTGGAATTTTTTTAGGTCTTGAGGAACCCCACTAAAATCTTAGACTTGCAGCTCAGAATACATCCGTAAGATGTAAAGAATTCCAACTTTAAGAATAATCACAAAATTAAATGAAGAAGAATGACCAGAAACCTAACAGTGAAAGTTAGAGTCCCCCACAGATTTGTGGTTCGCGGAGAAGTAACCCCTTGGATTGGTGGTCTGGTGTAGAGGTGACCCCCCCCCCCCCTTTTGGATTGGCGGTTCGGTGTAGAGGTGACCCCCCCCCTTGGATTGGCGTTCCGGTGTAGAGGTGACCCCCCCCCCCCCCCCCCTTGGATTGGCGTTCCAGTGTAGAGGTGACCCCCCCCCCCCCTTGGATTGGCATTCCGGTGTAGAGGTGACCCCCCCCTTGGATTGGTGGTCCGGTGTAGAGGTGACCCCCCCCCCCCCTTGGATTGGTGGTCCGGTGTAGAGGTGACCCCCCCCCTTGAATTGGTGGTCCGGTGTAGAGGTGACCCCCTCCCCCTTGAATTGGTGGTCCGGTGTAGAGGTGACCCCCTCCCCCTTGAATTGGTGGTCCGGTGTAGAGGTGACCCCCTCCCCCTTGAATTGGTGGTCCGGTGTAGAGGTGACCCCCTCCCCCTTGAATTGGTGGTCCGGTGTAGAGGTGACCCCCTCCCCCTTGAATTGGTGGTCCGGTGTAGAGGTGACCCCCTCCCCCTTGAATTGGTGGTCCGGTGTAGAGGTGACCCCCTCCCCCTTGAATTGGTGGTCCGGTGTAGAGGTGACCCCCTCCCCCTTGAATTGGTGGTCCGGTGTAGAGGTGACCCCCTCCCCCTTGAATTGGTGGTCCGGTGTAGAGGTGACCCCCTCCCCCTTGAATTGGTGGTCCGGTGTAGAGGTGACCCCCTCCCCCTTGAATTGGTGGTCCGGTGTAGAGGTGACCCCCTCCCCCTTGAATTGGTGGTCCGGTGTAGAGGTGACCCCCTCCCCCTTGAATTGGTGGTCCGGTGTAGAGGTGACCCCCTCCCCCTTGAATTGGTGGTCCGGTGTAGAGGTGACCCCCTCCCCCTTGAATTGGTGGTCCGGTGTAGAGGTGACCCCCTCCCCCTTGAATTGGTGGTCCGGTGTAGAGGTGACTACCCCCCCCCTTGAATTGGTGGTCCGGTGTAGAGGTGACTACCCCCCCCCCCTTGAATTGGTGGTCCGGTGTAGAGGTGACTACCCCCCCCTTGAATTGGTGGTCCGGTGTAGAGGTGACTACCCCCCCCTTGAATTGGTGGTCCGGTGTAGAGGTGACCCCCCCCTTGAATTGGTGGTCCGGTGTAGAGGTGACCCCCCCCCCCCCTTGAATTGGTGGTCCGGTGTAGAGGTGACCCCCCCCCCCCCTTGAATTGGTGGTCCGGTGTAGAGGTGACCCCCCCCCCCTTGAATTGGTGGTCCGGTGTAGAGGTGACCCCCCCCCCCTTGAATTGGCGGTCCGGTGTAGAGGTGACCCCCCCCCCCCCTTGAATTGGCGATCCGGTGTAGAGGTGATCCCCCCCCTTGAATTGGCGGTCCGGTGTAGAGGTGACCCCCCCCGGATTGGCGGTCGGTGTAGAGGTGAACCCTTGGATGGATTGGTGTCAAAGTGGCCCTTTAGATGGGCGGCTGGTTCAGAGGTGACCCCTTGGATTGGCAGTTGGTGTAAATGGGACCTTTTAGAATTGTGAATGGTATTGAGGTGACCCCTTGGATTGGTGGTCATTGTAGTTGGAGTGACCTTCTTCTAGATCTGTGTGGTTGGTTTAGAAGTGACTCCTTACAATTTGCTATTTGTGTAGAAGGTGACCCTTTAGATTGGTGGTCAGTGTAAGTAAATCTGCTACTGCTCTCTTCTCAAGGAACCCCTAGCAATCGGGAAAGGCTTATTAGGACAAGCCACTTTTATCCTCCTACAGGATGGTCCTGTGACTAAACTGCATAGTGCCACAAGTTCCAAAACTAGGAATTATGGGAAGGAATACAGAGAAGTGGCCTTAATGGTTCAGCACATTGGCCCCACTGCAGGAGAGTTGTGGCAGTGCCCATTTTTTTTTTTTTTTTTTTTTTTTTGAGGCAGGGACCTGAATAAAATAAGTTAATCATTTTAAAAGCTCATAAATGAAATAAAATCTGGATCAAAAGGGCCATATCCATACTGTACAGAACTTTCTTCGCTGGAGGGGGAGGGTAGGGAGTGCTGGTTTGTTGGCGGTGTGAAATCTGCAGAGGACACAATATACCGCCGTTCTCCTGGCACACACTGGGATCTCCTCTCTGTACAATCTCCGTGAGCTCTGTGAAAGGCGGGGAAGTTCCCGGTAATTAATGGTTGGACTCACGGCTGGTTTTGGTTGTAGTTCTGCCGCGGTGACAACAAAGCTCTGCCAAGTCATAATGAGGCCGGACGCTTCCTGCCCAGAACTACTTCACAAAGAAAAGCAATTAGGGATTGGCAGGGCTGGATGGAGTTTAAACATTACAAAATCTATTACATAATTACTCAATAAATCCATTTTATATCGAGGAAGAAAAGGGCCCCTGGGAAAGGGGATCAGCCCTTGTTGAGTTTTAAAAGCTGACCTCTGACCTTCTCTTCAGTCTTGCACCTCACCTGGACTGAAACGGCTTCCTCTGATTTCACTGCACACTGTGAGCTTCTCACAATGTGCATTAGAAGCTGCAGCAAGTCAGAGTCCACCTCACTTGCTTGGTGTGAATGGTTTGTAAATAGACCCTTAGTGATTCAAGAAGTCGTTGGGGTGTTTTTGTTTTTTTTTTTTTTTTGTCAGGTTAGATGGCTTTTTGGGAGTGGGGGGTGAGGAGTCCTCTTTCTCTTCCAGTCCTGGAAGCCTCCCTGATCTTCCCTTATTCCTCTTCTTCTTGTTTTCAGTTCCAATGCTGTGGAGCCACCAATTTCACGGATTGGTTCAGAGTCAACACCAGTTCTGGGGTGTCCTCCGGCTCGGTGCCCCCCAGCTGCTGCAAGACCGTACAGCTGAAGTGTGGTGAGAACGCGGGGGCGCGCAGCGACCGCATCTATACACAGGTAGGTGGGATGGGTGGGGGCAAGGTGGAAGAATCGTTACCTGGTGTGGTGAAATGCTGGGGAGCTGGCTGACTTCCTGGGGGCCCAACTCCAGACAGAACCTTTTTTTTTTTTTTTTTTTTTTTTTTTAATGGGTCATTAATGCACTGCAAGGCCACATCTACACCAACCGCCAGTGTAGGGGGTCAGGGCTACACCAACCGTGTGTGTGTGTGTGTGTGGCTCGGGGCTACACCAACCGCCAGTGTAGGGGGTGGGGGTCGGGGGCTACACCAACCGCCAGTGTAGGGGGTCAGGGTCGGGGGCTACACCAACCGCCAGTGTAGGGGGTCAGGGTCGGGGGCTACACCAACCGCCAGTGTAGGGGGTCAGGGTCGGGGGCTACACCAACTGCCAGTGTGGGGGTCGGGGGCTACACCAACTGCCAGTGTGGGGGTCGGGGGCTACACCAACTGCCAGTGTGGGGGTCGGGGGCTACACCAACTGCCAGTGTGGGGGTCGGGGGCTACACCAACCGCCAGTGTGTTTATGGTGTGATGGTGGCAAGAATAACTCTGGTGTTGAAGTGAGGTCATCCACCTTATCACTTGCATGGAAGGTACACCTGGCATATAATATGTGGCTGAGATACTGCACCCATTTCCTGCCCCAGTGACACCGTCCCCCCCCCCCCCCCCCCTCATTTGTTCTAGTGTCTCGGGATCGAGTGGCAATCCCCCCTGCGGGGGGCCAGGAACATTGTTCCTTGTTCTGTTGAAAGGAAAACTTTAGCTGGAATTGGGCTTTTAATGCTTGCTTGTCTTGCAGGGCTGTGTGATGAAGATGCAGATGTGGATATCGGAACACGTTGAAGTGATTGGCGCGGTGGGAGTCGGCCTCGGCTTCTCACAGGTAATGTGCTGGGTATTTCTGTAGAGAGAAGGGGGTCTAAATTTGGGCTCTCTGTTTTTTCTTTTTTTTTTAAAGCTGAATTTGCATTTATTTTATCTTTTATTTTTTATTTTTTTACCTTCTGTCCCGTATTCTCCTTTCAACCTGCCCCTGTGTGACCTGGTCCTGGTCTTCTCTCTGCAGATCCTGGGCATCGTCTTCTCCTGTCTCCTTGTAAGGCTTCTGCAGGAAAGCTACGTGTCGGTGTGACCGGCGTGGAAGATGGTGTCCATGTGACCGCTCATTAATATCATTTGTCTGTCCTGTAAATATTCCATGTACAGATGTCCTCCAGCATGAGAGCTCGGCGATTAAACGATTCGTCACACTTGTGTGTTCAGTGATGTCATTGGGGTCAGAACTAAATATTTGATGAAATTTACCTAAACACCAGATGTGATGCTATGAAGGCGCTGATCTATGGCAGACGAGTCCATCACCAGAACCCCAATCATTCCACAAATACGAGTAAAGTGCGTTCATTTCTGGAGGGGGAGGGGTTAGGTATAGAACAAACCATGCCTAAAACCTTATAGGGCAGGAGAGGGGTGTGAGGGGTTATGACCGAGGGTGGTACAGTGGGGGGGAAATGATTGTCTCCCCTGCAGATTGTGTAAGTTTTGCCCACTTACATAGAAATGAAGGATCTATAATTTTTACCATAGGTGTATTTTATATGATAGAGACAGAATATCAACCAAAAATACAGAAAAAAAACACATGATACAAATGGTTTAAATGGAGTTGCAGTTCAGTGAGTAAAATAAGTATTTAATCTCCAAGCAAAACATGACTTAGTAGTTGGTGGAGAAACCCTTGTTGGCAATCAGAGTTCAGATGTTTCTTCTAGTTGGTGATCAGGTTTTCACGCATCTTGGGAGGGATTTTGGTCCACTCTTCCTTACAGATCTTCTCTAAATCCTTTAAAGTGGATGTAAACCCCAAAAAAATGTTTTTTAATTAAGGCTTGCAGCTTGTACAGTATAGGATTTCATGTCATCTGTGCCCAGTCTTCCCACAAAGAATTAATCCAGCTCTGAGCAATCCTCTTTTTTTTTTTTTTTTATATATTTTTTTTTTTTCAGTGAGATAAAAACTGACACAGAGAAATAGGGATCAGTTCTTCCCCCTTGCTGTCAGTGACAGGTGATTTACATATCTCATGCACAAGCCTGAGAGAGACATTCTGTGTACTTCAGATTCCCTCCTCCTTTTCTTCTCCAGCTCTCCCAGGATTGGCTGCTCCACACCTCAGCATGATTGGGCATGCTGAAGTCATGTGGTGACTTTTCTGGGTTTTGACTAGATGTTGGTGATCATAGCAGAAGTTCAGTGTAAAAAATACACAGGAGAAATGCATAATTGACAAGGGGAGTGTAGGGGTGGGCGGGGAGTCTACTGACATCACGACTCCACCCACCGAGCTGCAGACAACAGACCCCGCCCACAGAATCTGCAGTTTTTCGGGTCTCATAAAAGACAGAGAAGAGACATTTGACAGTTAAAGATACATTCAGGAGGTGTGTATATCCTTATAGATAACCCCTATGGCAGGAGTTTTAGAAAGGTTGAGAAGAGTGGGTTTACATCCACTTTAAGGTTTCTCGCCTGTCGCTTGGCAACTCCATAAATTTTTTTTTTATAGGCTTAAGGTCTGGAGACTGGCTAGGACACTCCATGACCTTTTTTTAATGTGCTTCTTCTTCAGCCACTTCTTTGTTGCCTTGGTGGTATGTTTTGGGTCATTTGTCATGCTGGAAGATCCATCTTCAGTGTTCTGGCTGAGGGAAGAAGGTTCTGGAGAGGAGTGTGGAGGGTATGATGGGTGCAGTATGTACAAGAGAGGAGTGTGGAGGGGAGGACAGTGGGCAGTATGTACAGGAGAGGAGTGTGGAGGGGAGGACAGTGGGCGGTATGTACGGGAGAGGAGTGTGGAGGGGAGGACAGTGGGCGGTATGTACGGGAGAGGAGTGTGGAGGGGAGGACAGTGGGCGGTATGTACGGGAGAGGAGTGTGGAGGGGAGGACAGTGGGCGGTATGTATGGAAGAGGAGTGTGGAGGGGAGGACAGTGGGCGGTATGTACGGGAGAGGAGTGAGGAGGGGAGGACAGTGGGCGGTATGTACGGGAGAGGAGTGTGGAGGGGAGGACAGTGGGCGGTATGTACGGGAGAGGAGTGTGGAGGGGAGGACAGTGGGCGGTATGTACGGGAGAGGAGTGTGGAGGGGAGGACAGTGGGCGGTATGTACGGGAGAGGAGTGTGGAGGGGAGGACAGTGGGCGGTATGTACGGGAGAGGAGTGTGGAGGGGAGGACAGTGGGCGGTATGTACAGGAGAGGAGTGTGGAGGGGAGGACAGTGGGCGGAATGTACAGGAGAGGAGTGTGGAGGGGAGGACAGTGGGCGGTATGTGCAGGAGAGGAGTGTGGAGGGGAGGACAGTGGGCGGTATGTATAGGAGAGGAGTGTGGAGGGGAGGACAGTGGGCGGTATGTGCAGGAGAGGAGTGTGGAGGGGAGGACAGTGGGCGGAATGTACAGGAGAGGAGTGTGGAGGGGAGGACAGGGGGCGATATGTACAGGAGAGGAGTGTGGAGGGGAGGACAGTGGGCGGTATGTATAGGAGAGGAGTGTGGAGGGGAGGACAGTGGGCGGTATGTACAGGAGAGGAGTGTGGAGGGGAGGACAGTGGGCGGTATGTACAGGAGAGGAGTGTGGAGGGGAGGACAGTGGGCGGTATGTACAGGAGAGGAGTGTGGAGGGGAGGACAGTGGGCGGTATGTATAGGAGAGGAGTGTGGAGGGTATGATGGGTGGAGTATGTACAGGAGAGGAGTGTGGAGGGGAGGACAGTGGGTGGTATGTATAGGAGAGGAGTGTGGAGGGGAGGACAGTGGGCGGTATGTACAGGAGAGGAGTGTGGAGGGGAGGACAGTGGGCACTATGTATAGGAGAGGAGTGTGGAGGTGAATATGTGCAGGAAAACAATATGCAGATAATTACTTTTTTAATGTATAATAGGGATACAGAGGAAAGATGTTATGTGCTGGAGGGATACATGGGGAAAGATGTTAATAATAAATACCAATGTGTGTGTTGGAGGAGGGATCGCACTGGGAATGGTCCAGGAAGAGGGTAATTTGCAAAATGAAAGTATAATTAATTTACAAATAATATAATGGAAGAATCGGATGAACACAGGAAGCTCGCATTGTGTTTCCAGGACAAGGCTTTTATAGATGAACCTTCACTTGTTTGCCGTCACGTCTCCCCAAATCAGAATTTCTACAATGTGTCCAAAATCCAACAGGCCTGTGATGGATCTTGCGAGGCATTTTGGGAAGGAAAGTCATCCCGTATCAGAATGATGAACCTTTGGTCGCTTACATACAACCCCTGGCAAAAAGTTGGAACATGTTCCATTGTTTGGTTGTTTTTTTTGTTTTTTTTTTCTTCTAAATAATTTAATCACAGACAAGCCTCAAAACTATTTTCATTTAACATTCCAACCTTCTGAGGGGTGTACTCACTTTTGTGAGATACTGTGTGGGGTTACCGATCAGGTAAAAGTACAGGGGAGACGACAATCAATAACCGATTGCCAACCAGCCGCCCTCACTATACTGCAGCGGGATCGGGATAGCAGGCACGTGCCCGCTTCAGAGCACCGTAATCAGTGCATTTTTATAGCACTGATTGCTGTATCAATGCCAATGGTGTCAAAATTGCCTGATGTGTCCACCATAATGTCGCAGTCATGATGAAGAAAAAAAAAAAAAAGATCGCAAATCACCGCCATTGCTAGTAAAAAAAAAAAAAAAATTATTCTTATTTATATATATATATATATATTATTAAAAATGCTATAAATCTATCCCCTATTTTGTAGACGCTATAACTTTTGCTCAAACCAATTAATATATGATTATTGCGATTAATTTTTATTTTTCTTTCCCAAAAATATGTAGTTGAATACATATTGGCCTAAACTGCGAAAATTTTCTTTTTTTAAAAAAAAAAAAAAAAAGGGGGATATTTATTACAGCAAAAAGTACTAAATATTTTTTTTTTTTATTCAAATTTTTTTTTTTTCTGTTTTTATAGCGCAAAAAACAAAAACTGCAGAGGTGATCAAATACCACCAAAAGAAAGCTCTATTTGTGGGGGACGTCAATGTTGTTTGGGTGCAATGTCGCACGACCGCGCAATTGTCAGTTAAAGCAACGCAGTGCCTAATCGCAAAATATGGCCTGGTCATTCAGCAGCCAAATCTTCTGGGGCTGAAGTGGTTAAATCTTCAATAAATGCCCAGGTTTATATTGAGATTGGACACTTTTTTTTTCTTATTCCATCAATTGAAAGGATGTTTGATGATTTTTTTTTTTTTTTTTTTTTTTTCAGGATGTAATCTGATGCAGATGTTTGTTTTAGAACTGCACAGTACAGGGTGATTCCATAATATTTTCCTCAGAATTGAGTGATTCCATATTTATTTCCCTCTGCTTGACCTGCCAAAAAACAGTTGCAACTGACTACAGTTTTTTTTTTTGTCTTTCTTAAAGCCAGAAGGTTGGCATGGTAAATGAAAATGTTTTTGAGGCTTGTCGTCTAATTTAGTTTTTCTTTTTCTTATACAATTGGATGAACTTTTTCCAAGCGCTGTGATTCCATACTTTTTGCCAGGGGTTGTATTTAAAAAAAAATAAATAAAGAAGTGCTGAATAAGTGCAAAAAAACACTTGTCGATCCTACCACAACTCCCCCACCCACCCACAAAAGTTATGAAGATGAGGGGACAAGGGAGGTGCTCTGTAGTGCCACCCTTGGGTGGCAACGCTTCTCCTCCATAGGTACCAGTACAGGGAGCGAGCGTTGTCACAGTAAAATGTGATACTGGCAGGGCCCTCTGTCGAAGTCAGGATATGACGAAACGCGTCAGAGCGTGGCTTACGCGACGTAGGAGGTGACGTGTGCGCTCCACCACAGCCGGCTACACAACGGCTCCTGGACAGCGGTACTGGCTTGTTGTGGTGAAGTAAAAAGCTCCTTACTACCTGCTTGATTGCAATATTAACATGATTGTTGATGTACGTATATTTATTGAAGGGGGGGTTTGTGTGTGCGTTGTGAGGGGTATACATTCAATAAACAGAATTACGCTATGTGCGCTTCTCTTTTCGTTTTTGATTTATTGTGAGCCCTGAGCATCTGAGATCCCTCTGGAGTGGTGTTAACAGTAGCCGGTGGCGTGAATTGTTTTCCTTTTGGATGCTCAATTACTATCTAGCTCTGGTGAGTTTAACCCCCTGAGGGGAGTGTGTTCACACAGGGTGGAGTCTGGATTGATCTGTGGAAGGTGCACGTTGTGACTTTTTTTCATGATCACCTGATGAACACTTTATGAGCTGCACCCTGAACTTTTCATCACTTTTCTCAAAAAGGACTTTTTGCATGTGTAGTTGGCCACATATTTATTACAGTTTGCTCAACATTAGCGCTGTTTAGTGGGATATTTTAGTCTGTTTTTAAGATTATTTTTAAACACTGTTGATTACAGTATATATATATATTTTTTTTTATACACTTTAGAGCTCATTCAGATGGGCGCTGAGACCCAGGGGCGGACTGATAACTCATGGGGCCCCCGGGCAATAGGAGATTATGGGGCCCCCAGGCAATCAGAGATTATGGGGCCACACAGTATACACACACACAGTATACACATACAGTATACACACACACAGTATACACAGACAGATGTAAACAAAACACAGATTTATACATACTGTCCCTGGTTTTACTGAGGCTGGCAACCCTGATGGGGCCCCCTAGTGGCCCAGGGCCCTCGGGCAGTGCCCGAGTGGCTCAATGGTCAGTCCGCCCCTGCTGAGACCCTTTTTACTGCGTCTGCATCCACCTCCGAGATCCAATAGAAGTGGGTGCAGTGGCTTTACAGACAGAGGACAAGCGCACCCGCTCCGGCTCACACCTCAAATTCTGACATGCGACTGTATCTGTGCAGCTGCTGCTGTTGCATGCACGTCTATGGGCTGCCTGCGTGCAGCTCCGAGGATGGATACAGATGCAGCAAAAAGCGTCTCAGAACAGAGGACGGGTCTCAGCATCTATCAGAATGCACCCTAAATGACAAAGACATGGAATAAAGCAGCACGGAGCGGGTGCTGGGAAGGGCAGGGGATGACGGAGGAGGATCGCAAACCGGGTCACCCCCACAGACCGCAGTACAAGTTTTTTGCTTCTTTGCCACTTTATGTGGAGGGCTGCGCAATTCAGGATCCATAAAAGCTCAGACATTTCCTCAGCTCTCCCGGGATAATGTGAAATGCATTGGTGGCTTGATCCCACCTCTACACATGCTCTGTCCAACAATCAGACCGTTCCAAGCAAGCCCCGCCTCTACACATGCTCTGTACACCAATCAGACTATTCCAAGCAAGCCCCGCCTCTACAATGCTCTGTACACCAGACTGTTCCAAGCAAGCCCCGCCTCTACAATGCTCTGTACACCAGACTGTTCCAAGCAAGCCCCGCCTCTACAATGCTCTGTACACCAATCAGATTGTTCAAAGCAATCCCCGCCTCTACAATGCTCTGTACACCAGACTGTTCAAAGCAAGCCCCGCCTCTACAATGCTCTGTACACCAATCAGACTGTACCAAGCAAGCCCCGCCTCTACAATGCTCTGTACACCAATCAGACTGTTCCAAGCAAGCCCCGCCTCTACAATGCTCTGTACATCAATCAGACTGTTCCAAGCAAGCCCCGCCTCTACAATGCTCTGTACACCAATCAGACTGTTTCAAGCAGCCCTGCCTCTAGAGCAGGGGTCTCAAACTGGTGGCCCTCCAGCTGCTGTGGAACTACAAGTCCCATCATGCCTTTGCCTGAGGGAGTCATGCTTGTAATTGTCAGCCTTGCAAGGCCTCATGGGACTTGTAGTTTAGCAACAGCTGGAGGGCCACTACTTTAAGACCCCTGCTCTAGACTGTTCTAAGCATGCCCTGCCTCAACACATGCTCTGTCCACCAATCAGACTGTTCCAAGCAAGCTCCGCCTCCACGCATACACTGTCCACCAATCATACTGTTCCAAGCAAGCACATCACACTTCCAAACCAAATTTTATTATTAAATATTTCATTAGAAAAATAAATGTAAACATAATAATTTACAGGAATAAATATCCACATTACTTGTGGTTGGCGGTCTGTAAAGTCCTCTGTAATTTGGCGATATTGGCATCCAGAGAGGCCAGACCGTTCCGGAAATCCTGCTCGTCATGTGAGGTGAAGGTGGAGAAAGAGGCGATGGACCAATCAGATGCCGCAGACATGACATCGAACGCCGAATGGTCATTTAGACGACTGTCAGTAATTCTCAGGTTGCTCAGATGATGGAGGAGGGGAGGATGACCCCCGGAGGGCTCTTTAGGTTTTGGCACGTCTAGATTTTGAGTCTTGGTGGTCTTACCCGCCATGTCCGGGACATTGAACAAACTCCTCTGAATTGGGCGGTTCCCCTCGGAAGCACCGAAGACGTTTATCTTCTCCCCGATGTCTCTCTCTGCACTGCAGATCTTCGGTGGGGTGCACATCAGCCGTGCGGAAGGTGCAAAGTTGGCTTTGTGGGGGCTACTGGCCATCGGTAAATAGGTGGTCTCATCCGGCTTGTACTCGTCACCGATCAGGGAACAGGACCGGCTGTTCACTTCTGGGCGGAGCTTTTGGGGGCTGTGGGAGGGGATGGAGGAGATGGTGGGCTCCGGTCTCTGATAATTAATGATAAAGTCAATACTGGGGTCAGAGGTCAGTTCCTTCTGGTAGGTGGAAGCAGCGGGATCCGGCCGATCGCTGCAACCCGGGATCACATGATCCATCTCCAGTCTCTTCAGGTAGCTGATGATGGAGCTGCTGGCCGGACATTGGTCAGTACGAAGCTGCTTCTCATAGCTGTCCAGTGCGGCCTGCGTCAGCGGACCCCCGGGCCTGGCTTTGGGGGTGTCCTTCCCGAGGTCACACAGCAGTTTGGCCATGCTGGCTTGCAGAGTCCTAGAATTATAAATAAATAAAGTGTGACCACCCTCATTACCGATGCAGAATGATTGCCGTGTGCTCACCGGGCCATAAAGGGCTCAGGTGGCTGCAGCCCGTGTACAGCTCATTCATAAGAATAATGCAGGTAATACCCAATATGACCAAAAAAAAAAAAAAAATTATATCACTTCCTGTAGAAGCCCCGCCCCTTACAGTGCAAAATCCTTTGCTTGTTTGTAATCAAGCTGCATTGGGAATACCTAATCCTGAGCCTGGTGATTCTGCAGGGAAGCTCCACCACAGTCTCAGTTTACAGGAATGGAGAATTGATGTAATGAGTGCAATAGGCTTAACATCTAACCCCACATTTAATGTCCCTCTAAATAGCTCCTATGGGCCAAGCTGGCCCAAACAAACGACTTACTGCAATAACAGGTGCTCTTGTTGGGTGCACTGTATTAACTGTACATAGTCTCAGATGTTCACAGGAAGCTTTGTATTCTATGAATGAAGACAAAGCTTCCTCTGATTGGCAGAGGTGGAGAAGCAGGCAGAGGATAATCTAAGTCTCATCCAATGAGAGAAAGCTTTGTATTTATTTCCAGGATACAAATCTTCTCTGTGAATGGCTGAGCAGCACTCAACCTGTTCCAGAACTGGGACAGGAATCTTACTGCCAGAAAACAGCACTGCATATAGCTGAGACTACATACAGGTAATAAATAGTGCATGCCCTGTTAGTGAAGAAAATATTTAGTCCAGGCCAGCTTGGCCCAAACAAAATTAATTAAAGGGACATTTAAAATGTGGAATTTGGCTTTAAAAAAGGAGAAGTTCACCTCTTGCCTCTTGTAACATGTTACAAATGCACCGCCCCCACCCCCTTCCCAGTTTTAACAGCGAGCGCTGGGGGGGGGGGGGGTGTCTTCTCCCCCGCTCACTGTCACAATCTGAAGGAAACGCAGCTGCATGGGGCTCTTCCCAGCCACATCTATTCATTCATAGAGTTCTGTGAATGGGAAAACTACAAGTCCCGACAGCCTTTACAGCCGTCAGCTTGTAGTTCTCAATGAATTACCACAGCGCTGTTGATCGCTCTTTAGGTAGTTCCTTGAGCTTCCTTTCAGAGTGTAATGGGCAGCCTGTGTTGGGGGTACAGTATGGGAGGTATCGGAGGTACGGGGCAGACAGTCTGCAGGACGATGACATTACACCCAGCGATGTTTTACGGGTCCCTAACAAAGAAGGGGAGGGGGGGGGGGGACAGAGACACTGACACAACTGACAGGCAGGGAGGAGCAGAGATGTACTCTGACCACAGTGGTCAGGGCTCAGCAGCCCTAATTATCGTGGTCAGAGCACAGAGGGGATACAGGAAGAGGCAGGTTCAGGGAGGTTTTTTTTTTTTTTTTTTTTACAGTTTAGAGGGGGGCAGATTACATAGCACAGGCACTGTGCTGTTTAATCTGCTTTAAGTGACCAGGATCTGTATATTTTTTTTATTTTTGGGTTAACAAACACTTCAAATACTCACCTTCCTCTACATCCTACATGCAGAGCCTTTCTTCCAAAAACATCCCCATCAAGTCTCTCTCTCTGTGTGCCATGGTCTTATTTGTTCCTGTGCTTTCTATGGGACAGCCTTGGACCACTGGAGGCTGTTTTGCTTAGAAAGAGCGCAAAGACCAGTCCAGGGGACGGGAAGAGGGAAGTATGAAGTGTCTTCTCTTGCAGGAACCTTGTGTGTTTTCTTTTTCTTTTTTATATTTGCAGTGACAGGGTCAATTTATCTATCTTACCTTCCTGGACAGCATTAGGAGTTCACTGACTGCGTTCTATCCCCGCCCCCCCACCATGGAGGATATTCTTTTCTTATACGGAACTTACCCATTCCAGATGTCATCTGCAGAAAGCAGAGCCAACTTGTATAATTACCCTTCCAGTATATGGAGCGGAGGAGACGTCCCCTCAAGGCCCTGAACTCACATTGTGTCCCCAAAACCAAAAGACTGAGAACATCTAAATGGCACCCAGACCAGATTATTTTTAATCCAGCTAGTCAACAAGTTTTTTCTCTTTATGTAAAATGCCAGAAATAGCCTTAAAAACTGTAGGGCAGTGCGGGAGCTACTTCTGATATAGAGATATATTATATATATTTATATTTTTTTTATAATTTAGATTGTTTTATATATACACACACGCCATTGCACAGCAGGTGGTGAGTCCTGTCAAGGAGTGGCGGCCATTTAGCAGCCTGTGTCTATTCTCCCAGGGCTCCGCCGATGTCATCCTATGAGCAAGGCAGGGGGGCGGGAGCCGCTGCAGATCGGGACAGAGAGCGGGAGACTCATAACAAGAAGCAGGTAATCACCCGCTTGTTACTATGATAAGTTTGGCAGCTCCCGTTCTCTTTCCTGATTTGCAGCTGACCTGGGAGAATAGACTCAGGCTGCTGGTTCCTAAATGCCTCTGCCCTGCTGAAGGTAAGACTGTGCAGGGGAGGCAGAGATTGGAAGGGGCACTGTGATTTTAAAGAGAAGGGGGGGGGCATGACTGCAAGGAGCACTGTGATAGAAGGGTAATGCACTGTAATCAATCACAGTGCCTCTTTACAGAGCAATTTTTTTTAAACGCCATGAACCGCTTTCCTCTTCCAACACCTCCACCCTGGTCCCTGGAAAAATTGGCTACCCCAAAAGCAGTACCTGGTACTAAAAAGGTTGGGGACCACTGCTTTACTATGGCAGACAGACACTTGTGTCATTCTGCCCACGTCCTGTGTGCCCAGCCCCCCCCCCCCCCCAGGAGGCACTTCATCACACACAGGCTGGGCTCACAGTACTCCAGGACTGAGCGGTAATCACACATCACACCCAGTGCTGGACGAATGGGATTAGTTGGGGATAAATCACTATGAATTGTGAAGATTGCCGTACCGTGTGAGTTCTCTCAGTCTGGCAACTTCCACGTCTCTCTGCCGCAGCGTTATCCCCAGAATCTGATTCTCCTTCTCCGCAGACTCCAACCTGAACTGGAGGCTCTTCATGTTCCCCACGGCGTCTTCTGACTCTGAAACACAAAGACCATCGTCTCGTTATTACCCCCCACACATGAAAACTAATCCTCTGGAGGATCATTATTATTTAAAAGCTTTTTTTTATTTTTATTCCAGCTCCTCTATGTACCATTTTACCATTATTGCACCACATTCCACTACAAAAATAGTCCTGGAGCTTCTTTGGAGCGTTTGTCATGCGTAGGGCAGTCCATTCAAATGAACTGGTTACCTCTCTGCCCGGGGGTTCTCAGCTCTTGATTGGATAGATTGATAACCGCACAGCCATTGGTTCCCGCTGCTGTCAATCAAATCTAACGATGTGGACACCGGGGCCGAGTCCGGCATTCTGTGTCTATGGGCGCAAATGTTGGACTGTAGGATGTATTTTTATAGCAATGATCAATGTAAAAATGTCATTTGGGGTCATATTTGTCCGCTGCAAAGTTGCAGTCCCGCTAAATAAATAAATCAATCAATCAATCAATCAATCAATCGCAGATTGCCGTCATTACTTGCAAAAAAAATAAATAAATAAAGTCCCTAAATCTATCCTGTAGTTTGTAGACGCCATAACTTTTGCGCAAACCAATATATGCCTATTGCGATTTTTTACCAAAAATATGTAGAAGAATATATATCGGCCTAAACTGATGAATACATTTGTTTTTTTTTATTTTTTTTTGGATATGTATTATAGCAGAAAGTTAAAAAAAAAAAATTTTTTAGTTTTCAAAATTGTTGCTCTTTTTTTGTTTATAGCACAAAATATAAAAACCCCAGGGGGTGATCAAATACCACCAAAAGAAAGCTCTATATATATGTGTGTGTGTGTGTGTGTGTGGGGGGGGGTAGGACAGGACGTCAATTTTGTTTGTGTACAGCGTCGTATGACCACACAATTGTCAGTTAAATCGACGCAGTCCCTGATCGCAAAAAAAAAAAAAAAAGTTGTTAAGGGGGCAAATCCTTCCGGGGCTGAAGTGGTTAAACAGAGTCCAACCTGTGGGACGGTCAGATGATGTGAAGGTGAACATTCTCCGGAGATCACTCACCGGTTTTCAGCCTGGAGGATGTGATGTCCTTCTGCTGCAGAATCTGAAGGATTTCCCTTTCCTTCTCCTGGATGACCTGGGAGAGGGTTTTGTTCTCCTCTTTCTGGGTCTCCACCACCTTCAGAAGCTCTTGGTTTTTATTCTGCTGGGACTCCAGGCTTTTCTGAGACTCCATCAGCTGCTGCTGTAATGTCTCATTCATAGACTGGAGGGACGTCACTGGGGAGACAATTAGAACAACAAAACCATTAGAAAATGATCGGCAACAAACTGGTATTCTCCTTCAGGATCAGGACAAGCCCCATATATGGCTGCTGGCTTTACACTGACCCAGCATTCATCTTCAACACGGGGTCCATGGACCTTGAAAAAAAAAAAAAAACCCACCCAGAAGGCAACTCTTTTGTATTGTGATGAGGATCAGGTGCACTTACATGTTGGGGTACAATTAAAAAGAGAATTATGGGAATCTGTTTTTTCCTTGAATCATACTTACCTAGGTGGATGCTGCATCTGTCCCCCGCTGGCTCTTACACTGATAACAGAGCGATCAAACACCACCGATCACTCGGTTCTCATGGCTCCCTGAGCAGAGAGCTGGTGACTGTCAGTCAGTGGCTCTTTACGCTGCCCCCCACGCTCATTGGAGTGCTGGGCTGTAGAGGGGGGGGGGGGGGGGGGGCGGACCTCAGTGGCTTGCTGAGCAGAGAGCTGGTGACTGTCAGTCAGTGGCTCTCTGCCCTGCCCCCCACGCTCATTGGAGTGCTGGGCTGTAGAGGGGGGGGGATGGGCGGACCTCAGTGGCTTGCTGAGCAGAGAGCTGGTGACTGTCAGTCAGCGGCTCTCTGCTCTGGCCCCCACTCACTGGATTGCTGGGCTGTAGAGGGGAAGCTGAGGCGACCAGCACAGGATCTCAGTGGCTTGCTGAGCGGCTGAGCCGGGTGCTGGTCCAGGCGTGTGGGCGCACCCAGACTACATGGTCGCGATCTGGCCCAAGCCTGGACCAGCTCTGTCATGTCAGCCGACAGCAGACTTCAGTCCTCTGTCTGCTGAAAACAGGTCACAGGAGTGCAGAAAGAACTACATGCCTGTGATCTACAACCAAACGAGCTTTCCCTGTACTTCCCCTTTAAAATCATATAAACCACGTGTTGTACTGCGTGCTGCATCCACATGTACAAACAAGTCTACTAACGACATTATACTATACAAAAATATCGAACAAACTGATGGATTATTCTGAGAATACAAATATTATTTTAAAATGTATTATTAAAGCTTATTATTAAAGGTAGAAGGTTATTTATCTTAAAGTAGAACTATAGGCAAAACTATTTTCTTCCATTTTGGATAGAGGAAGGGAGGGTTATAACCCCTGTCAGATTTTTTTTCACCCTCTGTGTCCCATTGCAGAGACTTCAGTTCACTTTACTTTTACATAGCCAAAACGGGAAGGAAGAGGAAATCCCTGCAAATTAAAAAGGAATGCCTTGGGGGATCCCCCAGGTCCCCAGAAACTAGTGTCCCCCTTTTCTGCGGACAACCCAAAATGTAGGGATTTCCTTTCACTTTCAAAGATAATGGTAAGCAGGACAAATAGAGGGGGTGAATCTTCCTAAGTCGGGACACAGACAGCAATAAAAATGGACAGGGGGTCCCCCGGTGCCTCTGCACTGAGAACCAAGTGATCGAATAACGCCGATCGCTCGGTTTTCAGATCTCCATGAGCAGAGAACTATAGACTGTCAGTCACAGCTCTCTGCTCTTTTCCCTCCTCGCTCATTGGAGCGTTGGGCTGTGGAGGGGGCGGAGTGACCGTCTCAGTCAGTTCAGGCACCTGGCGGATCCGGACTCCATGGTCGGGATGACGCGGTGCCTGGACTGATTTTTATGACGTCAGCCGAGAGCGGACTTCATTCCTGCTGAAAACGGGTCACAGGAGTGCAGATCGATTTGCACGTCTGTGATCCATAGGACCACGCATAGAACAAGCTTTGGCTGGACTTCTCCTTTAATGTATTCTATGCATTAAAGCGGATTTCCACCCAAAAGTGGAACTATCCTGTTTCCACTTCCAGGAGTCTGGGCCGTGGCGCGTGACATCACTGCGGGGCTCCCTCCTCCTCCCTCTGTCGCCGGGCCAGTAGGAGAGAGGAGCAGGACCTCGCGCATGTGCAGTAGGGATCCCAGCGTGAAGTTGTAAGGCTACACTGCTGGGTACCCTTACCCGTAATGGCTGGCGGCAGCACCCGACAGCTGATGGAAACACCAGCTGCGGTGCTGACATCGCTGGACCCCAGGACAGGTAAGTGTCCGATTGTTAAAAGTCAGCAGCTGCAGCATGTGTAGCTACTGGCCTTTTATATATTTATTTTTTTTGGGTGGAACACCGCTTTAAAAAAGGTTAAAAAAAATAAAATAAATAAAACACACATACTTACCATTGTGCATTCAGCTCCCCCTATACTTATCTAAGCCCAATCTCGATCCAGTGAGGTGCACAAGCGCACTGTCTCTCTCCTCATTGGATAAAGAGGCAGTAGTAGGACAAAGCCATTGACTAATGCTGCTGGCAAACACAGCCAGTGAGGAGAGAGGGGGGCAGGGCCGAGCTGTTCTCTGTGTAAACACAGACGGCTCAGGAGGGAGCACGGATAAGTGCCCCCATAACAACTCAGCACTCAGCATGGGGGAGGGGCCAGGAGGATGGGCAGCAGACCAGAGAAGAGGAGGTTCCAGGCCACTCTGTTCCACTGCAGGTAAGTATAGAAATGTTTTTATTTTTTTTTCTTGTTTTTTTTTTCCCTTTATAATCACTTTAAAATGGTTCTAAAGGCAAAAGTTTGTTTTAACTTTAATAAGGTATTAATAGCAGTTCCCTCCTCCCATCCCCCGTTAAAACACTTACAAGTGGCTTTCTATGGGGGAACTCGCAGAAGAGGAGGAACAAAAAGCACTTGTGGGGACCCCAGAAGAGGGGGTTCAGGGCCACTCTGTCTAATACCATTACAATGAGCAGGATTTAATTTTAGGGAAAAAAAATAAAAAAATAAAATAGATGATAGTGGTGGTTCTTGTATACATCGAGTGCCACAAGACTTTACTGCGCTGTGTGTATCAGTGCCCTATAGAGATGATTTCTATGGGGTTGTATCTCAAGGCTGGAGAAGATTTTAAAAGAGTGCAGACGGGACAGGAAAGCAAGACTTCGACGTAAACAAAACCAGCAGAAGAGTCGCCATCAGATGGAGGGAAGTGTGAATTTGTGGAGGGGTGGGGGGAGGGGTAGAAAGGATTTGGCTGCTCCTGAATTCTGGGGACAGACTCACCTTCATAGCTCTGCTCCTCTGATCTCGCCGTTCTCTCCCGATCTCTCAGCTGCTGGTTCAGTATTCGCAGTCTCCTGGAAATAGTAAAATATTGGATGTCATAATTAACAGAAGCTGCTGATGAAGTGCTATTATATTATGTGAGATGGAGGATGAGGATGAGGATGAGGATGAGGATGAGGAGGGTGTTAGATCTCTGGTGTCTATAGATGCAGGGATTTTAGATTTTGCACGGACTTCCACTTTAACCCTTTGATCGCTGATGTTAAGCCTTCCCGGTCAGTGTCATTAGTACAGTGACAGTGCATATCTTTCGCACTGATCACTGTAATAATGTAATTGGTCCCCAAAAAGTGTCAGTTAGGTGTCCGATTTGTCCGCTGCAATGTTGCAGTCCCGCTAAAAACTGCTGATCGCCGCCATTGCTAGTAAAAAATATTATTTTATTTTTTTTGGATGTTTTATATTGTTGTTTTTTTTTTTTTTTAAATTGTCGCTTTTTTTTTAATTTATAGCGCAAACAAATAAAAACCGCAGAGGTGATCAAATACCACCAAAAGAAATCTCTATTTGTGGGGGAAAAAAAAAAAAAAAATTTGTTTGGGTACAGCGTCGCACGACCGCGAAATTGTCAGGTAAAGTAAAACAATGCCGTATTGCAAAAAATGGCCTGGTCATTAAGGGGGTAAAACCTGGGGGGCTGAAGTGGTTAAAAACTAATATAGATCAATTGAATATCAGTAAAGAAGAAGAAGATTTAGCCATGTGCGCTGTATTGGATTGAACTGTGAACAGTAAATTTCCAGTAATGTTCACAAATTACATTTTATAGTTGAGTTTTGAGCACTACAGTACACTTTATTAAATGCATGAAATGGGGGGGAAGTTGTAGAACTGGACATTATACATTGGGGGGGGGGGGATAATGATCGTCTCCCCTGCAGATTGTGTAAGTTTTGTCCGCTTACATAGAAATGAAGGGTCTATAATTTTTATCATAGGTGTATTTTATATGACAGAGACAGAATATCAACCAAAAATCCAGAAGTCACCAAACAAAGCATTGGTAACAAAATACGCTGCCATGAAATGAAATCCTGAAGGTCCCACAAGATCCTCCTCCTCAGGAAGACACATGTACAGGAACGTCTGAAGTTTGCCAATGAACATCTAAAATGATTCAGAGAAGGAGAAAGTTCTGTGGTCAGAGGAGACCAAAATTCAGCTCTTTGGTATTAACTTGACTTGCCGTGTTTGGAGGAAGAAAAATGGTGACTATGACCCCAAGAACATCATCCCTACAGTCACACCCCATCCCTACAGTCACACATCATCCCTACAGTCACACACCATCCCTACAGTCACACATCATCCCTACAGTCACACACCATCCCTACAGTCACACATCATCCCTACAGTCACACCCCATCCCTACAGTCACACCCCATCCCTACAGTCACACATCATCCCTACAGTCACACATCATCCCTACAGTCACACCCCATCCCTACAGTCACACCCCATCCCTACAGTCACACATCATCCCTACAGTCACACATCATCCCTACAGTCACACATCATCCCTACAGTCACATCATCATCCCTACAGTCACACCCCATCCCTACAGTCACACATCATCCCTACAGTCACACATCATCCCTACAGTCACATCATCATCCCTACAGTCACACATCATCCCTACAGTCACATCATCATCCCTACAGTCACACATCATCCCTACAGTCACACATCATCCCTACAGTCACATCATCATCCCTACAGTCACACATCATCCCTACAGTCACATCATCATCCCTACAGTCACACCCCATCCCTACAGTCACACATCATCCCTACAGTCACACATCATCCCTACAGTCACATCATCATCCCTACAGTCACACATCATCCCTACAGTCACATCATCATCCCTACAGTCACACCCCATCCCTACAGTCACACACCATCCCTACAGTCACATCATCATCCCTACAGTCACACACCATCCCTACAGTCACACCCCATCCCTACAGTCACACCCCATCCCTACAGTCACACCCCATCCCTACAGTCACACCCCATCCCTACAGTCACACATCATCCCTACAGTCACATCATCCCTACAGTCACACATCATCCCTACAGTCACACATCATCCCTACAGTCACACACCATCCCTACAGTCACACCCCATCCCTACAGTCACACATCATCCCTACAGTCACACCCCATCCCTACAGTCACACACCATCCCTACAGTCACACATCATCCCTACAGTCACACATCATCCCTACAGTCACACACCATCCCTACAGTCACACCCCATCCCTACAGTCATCAGTCACACACCATCCCTACAGTCACACACCATCCCTACAGTCACACACCATCCCTACAGTCACACACCATCCCTACAGTCACACACCATCCCTACAGTCACACACCATCCCTACAGTCACACACCATCCCTACAGTCACACACCATCCCTACAGTCACATCATCCCTACAGTCACATCATCCCTACAGTCACACATCATCCCTACAGTCACACATCATCCCTACAGTCACACATCATCCCTACAGTCACACCCCATCCCTACAGTCACACCCCATCCCTACAGTCACACCCCATCCCTACAGTCACACATCATCCCTACAGTCACACACCATCCCTACAGTCACACATCATCCCTACAGTCACACATCATCCCTACAGTCACACATCATCCCTACAGTCACACATCATCCCTACAGTCACACCCCATCCCTACAGTCACACCCCATCCCTACAGTCACACATCATCCCTACAGTCACACATCATCCCTACAGTCACATCATCCCTACAGTCACACATCATCCCTACAGTCACACATCATCCCTACAGTCACACCCCATCCCTACAGTCACACCCCATCCCTACAGTCACACATCATCCCTACAGTCACACATCATCCCTACAGTCACACCCCATCCCTACAGTCACACCCCATCCCTACAGTCACACATCATCCCTACAGTCACCCATCATCCCTACAGTCACACATCATCCCTACAGTCACACATCATCCCTACAGTCACACATCATCCCTACAGTCACACCCCATCCCTACAGTCACACCCCATCCCTACAGTCACACCCCATCCCTACAGTCACACATCATCCCTACAGTCACACATCATCCCTACAGTCACATCATCCCTACAGTCACACATCATCCCTACAGTCACACATCATCCCTACAGTCACACATCATCCCTACAGTCATCCATCATCCCTACAGTCATCCACCATCCCTACAGTCATCCACCATCCCTACAGTCACACCCCATCCCTACAGTCACACATCATCCCTACAGTCACACCCCATCCCTACAGTCACACCCCATCCCTACAGTCACACCCCATCCCTACAGTCACCCATCATCCCTACAGTCACCCATCATCCCTACAGTCACCCATCATCCCTACAGTCACCCATCATCCCTACAGTCACACATCATCCCTACAGTCACACATCATCCCTACAGTCACACCCCATCCCTACAGTCACACCCCATCCCTACAGTCACACATCATCCCTACAGTCACCCATCATCCCTACAGTCACACATCATCCCTACAGTCACACATCATCCCTACAGTCACACATCATCCCTACAGTCACACATCATCCCTACAGTCACACCCCATCCCTACAGTCACACCCCATCCCTACAGTCACACATCATCCCTACAGTCACACATCATCCCTACAGTCACATCATCCCTACAGTCACACATCATCCCTACAGTCACACATCATCCCTACAGTCACACATCATCCCTACAGTCACATCATCCCTACAGTCACACATCATCCCTACAGTCACACATCATCCCTACAGTCATCCATCATCCCTACAGTCATCCACCATCCCTACAGTCCCACATGGAGGTGGAAACATGATGATTTGGGGATGTTTCGCTGATAAAGGTTCAGGCTGACTTTGCCCCATTGAGGGTCCAGTGGACGGGGCCATATATTGTAAAATCTTGGATGAGAACCTCCTTCTTCCCTCATCCAGAACACTGAAGATGGGTCATGGATGGGTCTTCCAGAATGACAATAACCCAAAACTTACTGCCAAGGCAACAAAGGAGTGGCTCAAGAAGAAGGACATTAAGGTCCTGGAGTGGTCTAGCCAGTCTCCAGACCTTAAAGGGGTTGTAAAGCCAAAACATTTTTTGGCAATATCTGATCTATATACTATATCGATCATGAATCTAGCTGTTATTTACCTGTTAGATAATAGGCTTTATCAGCACTTCCTCCTTTCCTCTCTGTATGTTCTCCTCAACTTCCGGGGTTTTCGAGCATGCTCCCTGCAGCAACGTCACGGCTTCAAAGGAACTACAATTCCCTTGATGCTTAGCGGCATCGCGCATGCGCAGTGCCGCTTTTTCGCTGTGCGACGACAAACCTGAGCCACACTTCCACTTCAGCAAAAAAGGGGGCAGAGCTGTGCTGAGATGGTCATTCAGATTACAATAGCAAGGCACGGGAGGCGGAGCTACAGCATCTTAGACACGCCCTCAGCTCCCCTGCCTCCCGTGCCTGTGAACGCACACAGCGTCTCCCCGCAGGGATGTAGTCCCAAGGGAGGGGGGCCAGCACGCTGACCAACCCCCAGCCAGAACGGCTCAGATGATGGGGGGCAAGCTTCTAGGAGGAGGAACAGGAAGTTGAAAATTCACACACAGAAAAAAAAAGCATTTACAAAGGAAAACGAAGGAAAAGGTAGGTGAACCAAACAGTACACTACCTTAAAAGGAACAGATCTAGAAAATAAAAAAAAATACAAACTTTTAGTATCACTTTAAGCCTATAGAAAATTTATGGAGGGAGCCGATACTTCGAGTTGCCAAGAATCCTTAAAGCGGGATTCCGACCAGCTAACATTTTTTTTTTTAGGTCAGCAGCTACAAACACTGTAGCTGTTGACTTTAAATAAGTAGACTTACCTGTCCTGGGTGCCCGCGATGTTGGCCGCCCCGTCCCTCGGGTCCCGGCACCGCCATCCTAAGTAAGGGAAACAGGCAGTGGAGCCTTGCGGCTTCACTGCCAGTTTCCTACTGCGCACGCGCGAGCGGCGCGACGCTCTGTGAATGGCCCTGTGGTTTTCTGGAAACACACACAGGTCCCAGAAGGCAACGGGGCCGCTCACCGAGGAACAGGACACGCCGCGGAAGAGGCAGATTAGGAAGACTGCCTAGCAACAAGGGTTTAGGTAGGTTTAAATTTTTTTTTTTTTTCCACGTTTGTTTTTTAGGATTTTTGGTGCAATTTTTATTTCAGGGTGGCCCTCCACTTTAAGGATTTAGAGAAGATCTGTAAAGAAGCAAAACCAAAACCCCTCCTGAGATGTGTGCAAACCTGGTCACCAACTACAAGAAACGTCTGACCTCTGTGATCGCCAACAAGGGTTTCTCCACCAACTACTAAGTCATGTTTTTCTTGGGGGATCAAATACTTATTTTACTCACTGAACTGCAACTCGATTTATAACATTTGTATTGTGTGGTATTTTTTTTCTGGATTTTTGGTTGATATTCTGTCTCCATCATATAAAATACACCTATGATAAAAATTATAGACCCTTCATTTCTATGTAAGTGGGCAAAACTTACACAATCTGCAGGGACACCAATCATCTCCCGCACACTTCTGGAGGGTCACACTCGATCCCAGGGACACAACGAACAGGAAGAACTCAGCAGTTGTGACATTCTGCCGTCACTCACCTCCTCAGCTGGGCATTATCACTCCTCAGGGGCTGCAGGGCCAGAGCGATCTCCGCATGAACATTCGTACTCCCCACCACCGCCGGCAGGAGAGACACATTGTGCTCCAGCTCTGTAACCAGACGCAGAGCTTCCCCGTCATCTGCAAACACACATCAGATCAATGTTGTAAAATACAGTCTATGGAAGATCTCAGGAAATGTCTGACATTTAAGTTTCTGACTTCATGAATCTTAATAGGAAGTGGAGGTGTATTTTTTGAGGAGAATCTCAGCTACTGTTATAGTGCATGTACACCCACTGTAACCTGGCTGTGTGTACGGGAAGTACATAGAATCATGTAAATGACTGTTTATAAATCATATTGGGAAAAATACCTTAAAGTTTTTATTATACGGCACTCATGTGATAATCCTGACCTCGCTCCACACTCTGAGATTGATACATGGAGATAGCAGACAACCTGTGATGCTGCCTGTAGGCATCACTGCAGGAAGTTACATTGCTGATGTTAATCACCCTGCTGGAGCTCATCCTGCAAGCTGCTGAAGAGTGCCACATGGGGCGGCTAGCTGGGTACAGGGAGCTTCTGTCAATCACCCTGCAAACCACTGGAGATGGTCAGGTAGGGTAGATCACTAGGAAGAAGGAGCTGCTGTCAATCATTGTGCTAGAGCCGTTTCACAAGCTGCTGAAGAGTGTCTCATGCGGCCTCTAGTTGGGGAGAAGGAGCTTCTGCCAGTCAACCTGCCGAAGTCACCCCACAATCCAATGGAAAGTGTCAGGTGAGGCGACTCCCAGAGGAAAAAAGGAAGTGCACAACTTCCTTATAGGGAAAAAAAAGGTGGCAAAGTAGAAGTCAGAGGATTGGCTGCAATAGCATTGGTTACTAAGAATAAAGGAAGTCCAGGGAAATGGCAGGATCACCCAGGCCTCTATCAGCAATGCATATAGTAATAAGGGGTTAGGTGCACAGGTAGAGGACACACGCACAGTATTCTAATTGGACCCCTGGATCTCACACCCCAAGAAAGAGCAGAACGACTATCATTAGTACTGAGAAAGATGAGAAGGAAAAGCGGGACGACTATTATTAGTACTGAGAAGGGAGAGCGGGACGACTATAATTAGTACCGAGAAGGAAGAGCGGGGCGACTATTAGTACCGAGAAGGGAGAGCAGGACAACTATCATTAGTACTGAGAAGGGAGAGCAGGATGACTATCATTAGTACTGAGAAGGGAGAGCAGGACAACTATCATTAGTACTGAGAAGGGAGAGCAGGACAACTATCATTAGTACTGAGAAGGGAGAGCAGGACAACTATCATTAGTACTGAGAAGGGAGAGCAGGACAACTATCATTAGTACTGAGAAGGGAGAGCAGGACAACTATCATTAGTACTGAGAAGGGAGAGCAGGACAACTATCATTAGTACTGAGAAGGGAGAGCAGGACAACTATCATTAGTACTGAGAAGGGAGAGCAGGACAACTATCATTAGTACTGAGAAGGGAGAGCAGGACAACTATCATTAGTACTGAGAAGGGAGAGCAGGACAACTATCATTAGTACTGAGAAGGAAGAGCAGGACAACTATCATTAGTACTGAGAAGGGAGAGCAGGACAACTATCATTAGTACTGAGAAGGGAGAGCAGGACAACTGTCATTAGTACTGAGAAGGGAGAGCAGGACAACTGTCATTAGTACTGAGAAGGGAGAGCAGGACAACTATCATTAGTACTGAGAAGGGAGAGTGGGATGACTATGGAAATGGCAGGATCACCCAGGCCTTTATCAGCAATGCATATAGTAATAAAAGGGGTTAGGTGCACAGGTAGAGGACACACACACACAAAATATTCTAATTTGACCCCTGGATCTCACACCCCAAGAAAGAGCAGAACGACTATCATTAGTACTGAGAAAGATGAGAAGGAAGAGCGGGACGACCATTATTAGTACTGAGAAGGATGAGTGAGACGACTATCATTAGTACCGAGAAAGAAGAGCAGGACAACTATCATTAGAAGGGAGAGCAGGACATCTATCATTAGTACTTAGAAGAAAGAGCGGGATGACTATTATTAGTACTGAGAAGGAAGAGCAGGATGACTATTATTAGTACTGAGAAGGAAGAGCAGGATGACTATTATTAGTACTGAGAAGGAAGAGCGGGGCGACTATTAGTACTGAGAAGGAAGAGCGGGACGACTATCATTAATACTGAGAAGAAAGAGCAGGATGACTATAATTAGTACTGAGAAGGAAGAGCGGGATAACAATCATTAGTACTGAGAAGGAAGAGCAGGATGACTATTATTAGTACTGAAAAAGGAAGAGAGGGATGACTATCATTAGTACTGAGTGAGAAGGAAGAGCAGGATGACTATTATTAGTACTGAGAAGGAAGAGAGGGATGACTATCATTAGTACTGAGTGAGAAGGAAGAGCAGGATGACTATTATTAGTACTGAGAAGGAAGAGCGGGACGACTATTAGTACTGAGAAGGAAGAGCGGGACGACTATCATTAGTACTGAGAAGAAAGAGCAGGATGACTGACTATTACTAGTACTGAGAAGCGATTGATACCTTGATCAGCCACTAGAGCCTTTATCTCTCCCAGAAGATATTTGACTGTTCTGATCTTCCGTTCGGTCTTTTCGGGGCTGCTCTTTTTCTGGTTGCTGAAGCTCGTCTGACAGCTGATGTCTCTTGCCATGGCCTTGTCCATCATGACCTCCTCCTCCTCATCACTGGACACCTCCTCAGTCTCAGTCAGAAGTCTCTCTTCTTCAGGCTCGGGTGCGTTTGTTGCTTCCTGACTGCCCAGCTGTGCCAAATGTGCGGCCACACACTGCAAGAGATCCGAGTCCCGTATCTGGTTCATATAATTAGTGGACTGCAATAATAGGTCAGCTTGGCGGGTCGGCTGATAGGAGGAAGTGTTGGACGTTTGCTGCACAGGTGCTTGTACATTACAGGCTGCGGGCGGCACAGAGTGTGTCAGGGCTGCTGAACTAACTGATGGAAAGGGAGCTGCTCCCCCTAGTGGCAGAGACTGGTAATACACTCCATAGCCAGCATCCTGCAAAACAAACAGAATCATCATCAGTCCCCGAGCGGTAGGGTTACCCCCTCCTTCATTAATCTATGTATTTGAGCGGTAGGGTAACCCCCTTTACCTAGATCCATATATGTGAGCAATAGATACCCCATCCTTTACATAGATCCATGTATGTGACTGGTAGGATCACCCCCTCCACCACAGATCCATCTAAGATAGTGGTAGGTTAATCCCCTTTACATAGATCCATATATGTGAGCAATAGATACCCCACCCTTTACATAGATCCATGTATGTGACTGGTAGGGTAACCTCCCTCTCCCATAGATCCTTGTAAATGAGTGGTAGCATAACCCCCCCTCCTCCATAGATCCATGTATGTGAGCGGTAGGGTAACCCCCCTCCTCCATAGATCCATGTATGTGAATGGTAGGGTAACCCCCTCCTCCATAGATCCATGTATGTGAATGGTAGGATCACCCCCCTCCTCCATAGATCCATGTATGTGAATGGTGGGATCACCCCCCTCCTCCATAGATCCTTGTAAATGAGCGGTAGGATCACCCCCCTTCTCCATAGATCCATGTATGTGAATGGTAGGATCACCCCCCTCCTCCGTAGATCCATGTATGTGAATGGTAGGATCACCCTCCTCCTCCGTAGATCCATGTATGTGAATGGTAGGATCACCCTCCTCCTCCATAGATCCATGTATGTGAATGGTAGGACCACCCCCCTCCTCCATAGATCCATGTAGGCTCGCCCTGACGACATTTCTCACCGGGGGGTTTGCTGGCTGTTGCGGTGACAGGGTCGGGGTTGATGTCGGCAGGCGGTAGTTGAACATTACAGCGGATTCGGGAGCTGCGAATTTAATGTCACTCAGAATTAATATCATGATTCAAATTTACAAAGAATTGATTACAAATATATAAAAGTGAAAATCACCAACAAGTCACATGACCAAAAAAAAAAACCCACAACAGATGGCGGGAATGCAGACACTGAACCTGACCATTCGTTAGATTTCAGCTCTTTCAATCATGGAAGATGAGCATCACATGTGGGCGTTACCTATGTAAATACAGCCCGCCTAGGAACACCCACCCCTCCAGACACCCGCCCATCGAGGCATTTTCATATTTGCATAATAAATGGGCGGCTCCAACTAAAAGATTTTAATTAGACAAAGCTGGTTGGCCTACAGGCATTCAGATTCTGTGATCTCTCTTTAGGTCACACAGTGCTTTGGGAATCCTTTGTCATATATGAAGGCCTCCTTTACACAGCAGGTACGTGTGGGTAGGGAAGGATGTTCAACCTGGTTTGCTGGTCTGTCCCTAACTGCAGGTTGGGGGGCGTAGACATGCGATCGGTCATGTCTTTGCACAGGCTGAGTGATCCTGTGATCCAACCTGTACGAGTCCGCCAAGTCCTGACGCTGGAATACGCTGCACTTAAAATGGATTCATTAAAAAAATAAAAATCCACAAATTGAAACAAGAAATAAGGAGAGTTGTGCAGTTTTTGTATACCTGGTGTTGAGGCAGCATTGCAGGCGGCTCTGTTCAGAAGCTGCATTTGGGTCTGTATGAGGTCACAGTTAGCGACAGGCAGTGCTGCAGAGGAGGCGGTCACAGGGGGTCCCTCCCCCTTCACGTTATTACAACCCCCTGAAGGTGCCAACTTCCTGACAATAACTGTAAAAATGGAAAATAAGACGATTTGTATTATGGGATCTACACAAAAAAAACTCAGGAGTCTAATGAGGACCACACATCCCAGAAACTCCCCTCCACCGTCCTCCGCCATGACATCATAGGATGAGCTCAGTGATTGGACAGCATAGACAAGGAACTTCCCCTCTCCCCTTCTCCACCATGACATCATAGAATGAGCTCAGTGGTTGGACAGCATAGACCAGGAACTTCCCCTCCACCCTCCTCTGCCATGACATCATAGGATGAGCTCAGTGATTGGACAGCATAGACCAGGAACTTCCCCTCTACCCTCCTCCACCATGACATCATAGGATGAGCTCAGTGATTGGACAGCATAGACCAGGAACTTCCCCTCTACCCTCCTCCACCATGACATCATAGGATGAGCTCAGTGATTGGACAGCATAGACCAGGAACTTCCCCTCTACCCTCCTCCACCATGACATCATAGGATGAGCTCAGTGATTGGACAGCATAGACCAGGAACTTCCCCTCTACCCTCCTCCACCATGACATCATAGGATGAGCTCAGTGATTGGACAGCATAGACCAGGAACTTCCCCTTCTACCATGACATCATAAGAGGAGTTCAGTGATTGGACAGCAAAGAGGAGGGACTTCCCCTCTACCCTCCTCTGCCATGACATCATAGGATGATCTCAGTGATTGGACAGCATAGTCCAGGAACTTCCCCTCTCCCCTCCTCCACCATGACATCATAGGATGAGCTCAGTGATTGGACAGCATAGACCAGGAACTTCCCCTCTACCCTCCTCCACCATGACATCATAGGATGAGCTCAGTGATTGGACAGCATAGACCAGGGACTTCCCCTCTACCCTCCTCTGCCATGACATCATAGGATGATCTCAGTGATTGGACAGCATAGTCCAGGAACTTCCCCTCCAGCCTCCTCCACCATGACATCATAGGATGAGCTCAGTGATTGGACAGCAAAGAGGAGGGACTTCCCCTCTACCCTCCTCTGCCATGACATCATAGGATGAGCTCAGTGATTGGACAGCATAGACCAGGAACTTCCCCTCTACCCTCCTCTGCCATGACATCATAGGATGAGCTCAGTGATTGGACAGCATAGACCAGGAACTTCCCCTCTACCCTCCTCTGCCATGGCATAACCTTATGAACTCAGTGATTGGACAGCACAGAGGAGGGACTTCCCCTCTACCCTCCTAAGCGATGTAATCAAAGGATGAGCTCAGTAATTGGATTGCACAGACCAGGAACTCCCCTCCTATGCCATGGCATCATAGGATGAGCTCAGTGATTGGACAGAAGAGACCCGACACTTCCCTTCCACTGCAGCATCACAGGATGAGCTCAGTGATTGGACAACAGAGACCCCACCCACTTACCTTTCTCTCTGTGCACATGTGATGCTGTAGTCGGCTTCTTCACCGCGTTCTTCTTCACTTTTACAGATGATTTACAATGGGCTCTTGGAAAGGTTGCTTTGGGCGGTTTTGTTGCCTTGTCTGCATTTAGGGTAACAGAGGGATAATGACTGAAAACACAATGTAATCACAGCACTATAGTGGCAGGACTGAAAACTGATAACCCTAATACTACAGGGGGACTGACAATCTCAGCTACCAATTCTGTCCAGCAAACCCTGCAACTGTGCCAATATCAGTATGTTCACTCCTCACATGTTCACTGGGAGTGTTTCCTGTATTTTAACTTCCTCTCCCTCCTTACCGTGTCGTCAATCACACAGAAAGTGGCCAGGCAGCTCTGATTCTGAGAAACTTCATAGTGCTCTCTGTATGTGAGAGACAGCAAAGAGCTTATAGTGGGCGTGTCTGGGAACCCCTCACCCACAGCACAAAGTCAGGGTTCCCAGGATAAAGGGAGTGGGAAGAAATCTCATATATATATCCACATTAGGCAGTTCGGTTTTGCTCTCTCTGCATATCTAGGGAGGGGGAGGGGCCCCCAGGGAGATTTTTTAATGCTGATAACAGAGTTCAGCTTTAAATACTCCAATCTCCTGGGAGGGGGAGGGGTACAATCCGACTGTTCAACCTCTTAAAGAAGAAACATGACATAAGGAAGTGTACAGGAGGAGTCCGTACCTCGTGCCTCGCAATGCAGGATGTCTTGTAATAAAGCCGCACATCGATCCAATCCTTTATTGATGACTAAAACCTGCAATGAGAGCAATACTGAGCACCAGACAAACCAGAAATCTGCACAGACTATTGTCCAATCAGAAGAGAGAGCTTTATGACTTGATCACATGATCAGTATCATCACTCTGGCCCGGTCACATGATCAGTATGATCATCACCACTCTGGCCTGGTCACATGATCATCACCACTCTGGCCTGGTCACATGATCATCACCACTCGGGCCTGGTCACATGATCATCACCACTCGGGCCTGGTCACATGATCAGTATCATCTTTTTGGCCGGGTCACATGATCAGTATCATCTCTCTGGCCTAGTAACATGATCAGTATGATTATTATCACTCTGGCCCGGTCACATGATCAGTATGATTATCACTCTGGCTGGTCACATGATCAGTATGATTATTATTATTATTATACAGGATTTATATAGAGCCAACAGTTTGCACAGCACTTTACAACATGAGGGCAGACAGTACAGTTACCATTCAATACAGGAGGGATCAGAGGGCTCTGATCCTCAGAGCTTACAATCTAGAGGGGAGGGTCAAGTGATACAAAAAGGTGATATCTGTGGGGGATGATCTGATGGAGAAAGTAAAAGTACAGTTGTTAGGTGGGGGAGGGGTAGTCTTCTCTGAAGAGGAGGGTTTTCAGGGATGGTCTAAAAGCAAGCAGGGTAGGAGAAAGTTGGACAGGTTGGGGTAAGGAGTTCCAGAGGATGGGAGAGGCTCTGGAAAAGTCCTGGAGGCGAGAATGGGAGGAGGTGACGAGGGAACTAGAGAGCAGGAGGTCTTGGGAGGAACGGAGAGGGCGATTAGGTTGGTATTTTGAGACTAGTTTATTTTTTTTTTCACTTATTTTATTTATTCCATCATAAGACAAGTTCCAATACATATACATATACAGTAGATCAGGCAAATATCACATCCATTATCACATTAAAGTCATATAGTAAATTAATTTGCTACCCAGACACTATTCATCAGCAAAATATTCTTAACCAAGAATCCCCTGTCCAACCATCCTGTAGTCTCGAACTTGTCTTAATCTATTTTATACAAAGGAAAATATTTTATACCAAAACACATAAAAAAAAAAAAAAAAAAAAAAAAAAAGGGGGGGGGGAGGGGAAGGGGAAAAGTCAAGCTCCTCCATGGAAATGTACCTCAATTGTGCTCATGTGTCAAAAGGAATATTAAGTTAAGAACCTTAAAATAAGTGCTCCCTCTAACTACCCAGATTAATGTCAAGGAGGGTGTTTCCCTCCCCCGAAGCCATAAACACATTCCAAAGTGACCAAGTCTTAAAGTAACGCTCCTGCTGGTGTCGCGCAGAAAGGACTAGGTCTTCTAGTTTGTTAATCTCTTTTACTTTACGCAACCACATTCCTATTGTCGGGGGCGTCGATGTTTTTCAGGTCAGGGGTATGCATGCTTTAGCAGCGTCTAAAAGATGACGAATAATCGATTTCTTGTAGGTCTTCTCTGATATATGAGACACATGGAGAAGAAAGAAAGCAGGGTCTACTGGTGTTTCACTATCCATAAACATTTGAACGATACGTCTAATTTCTGTCCAAAACTCCTCTAGTTTAGGACACTTCCAAAAAATATGTAACATCGTACCCCTGTCTCTCTGACATCTCCAACACAAGTCAGAGGAGTCAGGGAAGATTCTCTTCAATTTCACTGGCGTTCTGTACCACCGAGCAAAAATTTTGAAATTAGTCTCTTGAACTTTCGCACAGATCGATGATTCATGCGTAAATTTAAGAATACGTTGTAGTTGTGTTAAGCTAAAAGGTTTTCCCAGCTCCTGTTCCCATTCCTGGACACACTTTAAAAGATTACTTCCTCTAAGTGTAATTAGTAGTTCATAATTAACCGATAGAGTATGAGATATTGCTCCAGTCTCTGCGCACATTTTTTCAAAAGTGGTAAGGGGCCTGGCAAACCGTCCCGGGGCCGGAAGAGTGCTAAGAAAGTGGGTGATCTGGAGAGCACTCCAGAATCTTAATCTGAACATACCCGCCTGTTCCATCAACTCCGAGACTGTTTGCCACGCCCCAGCTTTTATATAGCAAGACACCTGTACATGGCCCATATTCCATAAATGCTTAAATGCCACATCTTCCATCCCCGGAGGGAAACGGGGGTTTCCCAGTATCGGATATAGGGGGGATTCCTCGGCTGTTATGCCCATACTAGGTAACAGGGATGAACAGAGCCTAATAGTAGTACCTATTAAGGGATGTTTGGTGAGCACTCCAGGAAGATGGGCAGAGCACCATAAAGCTCTGTCCAATGGGACAGGCGACTGAGCATATTCCAACTGTACCCAAAGTTTAAGATCTTTATGCCTGTTCCAATCAATTATTCTGCTCAGATGTATAGCTTGATAATATTTTCGTATATCTGGGACCGCTAGTCCCCCACATCTTTTTGGAAGTGTTAATTGGTTGCGTTGCAACCGAGGTTGTTTATGTGCCCAAATAAAGTCAAAGATTAACCTCTGGGTTTGTTTAAAATATGTAGATGGTATACGTATCGGCAATGCCTGTAGGAGGAAAAGAAATTTGGGGAGGATGCTCATTTTAATAATGTTACAGCGTCCAAGCCACGAGTGAAAGCTTGTTTTCCAATTATCCAGTAAACTTTTAACCTTTTTAAGCAATGGAGGGAAATTTGACTCAAAGATCTTACCTATATTGGGTGGAATCAACGTGCCCAAATATGTTAGCGCTTTATCTGTCCATTTAAACTTAAAATTTTGCTTAAATTGCTCGATTGATATTTGAGGACAATTAACCCCCATTGCTTCCGACTTGGAAAAATTAATACGGAGATTGGAGATTAGACTATATTTCTCAAATTCTTTCATTAAATTTGGAATTGTGATCAAAGGGTTCGTGAGAGAGAATAACATATCGTCTGCATACGCTGAAATTTTACATTGGGCCTCCCCTATTTGTATTCCTGTAATATCTTGATTCAGACGTATTGTGCAAAGAAATGGTTCCAATGACAGGGCGAACAGGAGTGGTGACAGGGGGCAACCCTGGCGTGTCCCATTAAAGATTGAAAAAGTTTCTGATAGAACCCCGTTAGCCCGAACTCGAGCCGCCGGGCAAGAATAAATGGAGGTGATCCACTGCAACATTTTATTCCCGAAACCTCCATATCGCAAAACTGCCAGCATATACCTCCAGCTCACCCTATCAAAGGCCTTTTCCGCATCTGTATTTAAAAACACACATTGTGTCTGTGTTTTATTCACTACCTGTAAAAGATTGAGGACCTTCGTAGTATTATCTCTTGCCTCACGTGTGGGAACGAATCCCACTTGATCCAGATGTATCAAGTTTGGAACATACTGTTGGATCCTATTTGCTAAAATTTTGGTAAAGATTTTGAGATCTAAATTAAGCAAAGAAATCGGTCTATAGCTTCCACAAGAAGCTGGGTCTTTCCCCTCCTTCGGTATCACCGAGATATGAGCTAGCAAGGTATCTTGTGTTAATGTAGCTGACGAACCAAGAGCGTTAAATAATTTAATCATATAGTGGGCTAGAGAGGGGAGCAGAATCTTATAGTATTGTGCCGTCAAGCCGTCAGGGCCTGGTGCTTTACTTGTTTTAGTGGTCTTTACAGCTTCTTGAAGTTCTTCCATGGTTATGGGACTTTCAAGGTTATTTCTATCCTCATCGGACAGTTGGGACATTAATGACCGCGAGAGATACCGATCTATCTGGGCTTGAGTGGGGGGTTGCGTCTGCAAATTATATAAGGAACTATAGAATTTTTGAAATTCTTGCGCTATATCATATGGTTTCGTAACCTTAAGCTTATTAGATGTAACCAAGTGTGGGATATAGTTCCTTAATTTCTGCTCACGTAAAGACCTAGCTAAAAATTTTCCACACTTGTCCCCAGACTCGTATGAGACCTTCCTACAAATTTGTAGTGCTGCCTTCACTTTATATTGAAGAAGGTCCGAAATTTGTGCCCGTTTAGCTAGAAGGTCTGTCTCTAATGACGCAGATTGAGCTTGTTTGTGCCGCTGTTCTAAAGAAGTCAACTCCTCCAATAGTAATTTAAGCTGTTCTGCCCGTTTCCGTTTAATCCTAGCTCCATGTTTAATCAGCACCCCTCTAATAACCGCCTTATGTGCTGCCCAGACAATTCCAGGATCACAGTCTGGGGTATCATTGGCGCTAAAGTAAAATTCTAACTCTTTGATTACGTCTTCTCGAACATCTTTGTCCTGTAGGAGACTCTCATTCAATCTCCATTGAGTCGATCTATTCGTCCGGGATTTGTCTAGGTCATATGTCAGAAATATAGGTGCATGGTCTGACCAAGTAATAGAGCCGATTGTAGCGGTTCGTACTGAATGAAGTTGGGCATGTGGAACAAAGAAAATATCTATACGGGAGTAGGATTTATGCGGAAGGGAGTAAAAAGTATAATCTTTTTCTGTAGGATGGAGTATACGCCATATATCAATCAATTGGTTCCTGTACAGGATTTGAGCAATACCATTCCGTGTACTAAAAGAGGTAGATGACAGTCCAGTGGAAGTATCTTCCATTGGGTTTAATGTCATGTTCCAGTCCCCTCCTAAGATCAACTGACCTTCTGAGAATTCAGTTAACCGTTTAAGCGTTTTATCCAAAAAAGTCCCTTGATGTACGTTGGGGGCATACACTGTCGCAAATGTAACCCCCACATCGCCCACCTTGCCCTTAACAAACAGGAAGTGCCCTCCAGGATCTCTAACTGCGTCTACGAAAAACCATGGTACTCTACTCGAAAGGATAATAGACACTCCCCTTGACTTCGCCATTTGATTTGTAGAATGATAAACTATTGGATATGGCCGGCTTTTTAAAATAGGTACTTTATCGTCTCTAAAATGTGTCTCCTGTATAAATGCAACCTCTATCTTGAGACGCTGCAAATCATGCAGGAGCATCCTCCTTTTTTCTGGTGTGTTTAGGCCCTTAACATTCAACGAGAGCACATTGAGGGTTTCCATTGTGAGGAGAAAAAAAAAAAAAAAAGGGGAGGGGGAGAAGGGGGGGAGGGAAAAAATAATAAGGAATAAACACTTAAATACCTAACCAAAAAAAAAAAAAGGGCAGTATACTGCTAAAACGCTCACCGGTCCAACCCGGTATTGAGCGTTAACCTATATGGGGTTGTGGACAAAAATGGTCGGAGGTGGGGCTCCGGGTCCCCCCATACCCCCCGACCATCTAAAAAAAACTATGTATATAAAAGAAAAAAAAAAAAAGGTAGCCGACCTTCTAGGCCATATCAATTAACAAATAACAATCTTTATATTATTACACGGTATCTCCTTACACGAGGGTATTATCTTATACTTCGCCGTTTATGATCAAAAGCATATAATAATGTCCCATCAAAGTCTGAAGGTTTCCTCCTTCTAAGGTCCCCTCTCTTCTTAATAAACCTTATACATCAAAAATATAAATTATATGTATACTTCCATATGGCCCACTTCTATACTTCCAAGTAAGTGAGATACTAATCTTCTCTACCAAGCCCCCCTCCCCATCTCCTTCTACTGACAGGGATCTCCTACTTACATTAGGTGCGACCTAGGCATATAACCTATCCCCTATTCTAAGAGGCACAAAGCAGGGTACAAGGTATCCATACCCACCTATTTATCTATATATGACTAAATCGCACCTACATACACTTACACATATATGTATCCAAAAAATAAATAAAAAACCCACTAAAAAACAAGACAAAAAAAAAAAAAAAGAAAAAAAAAACACCCAATATTCATTTAAGTCATTAAGCCCAGTTTAACCATCTTTATATTTGGGCAGTAAAAAAAAAAAAAAAAAAAAAAAAAAAAAAAAGAAGGAGGGGATACCTGTTGCTATTGTGTTGACCCACCAATAAGTGCGAAAAAAAAAAAAAGATATAAGGATACCTGTTGCTATTGTGTTGGTCCAACAATAAGTGCAAAAAAAAAAAAAAAAAAATAACAAAATAAAAAAAATAAAAATAAAGGAGGGGGGGAGTGCCTATTGCTTCCGTGAGTTAAAACACTAATAAGTGAGAGAAAAAAAAAAAAAAAAAAGGAAAAGGAAATGAGAAGGGGAATATTCTTCCAATTGTGATAGCTTAATATCAGTTTATCGAGTGCTCTAGGGCAACAGGCATAGCTAAGAAAAAAAAAATAAAAAATAAAAGTGGGTGACCCCAATATTACATCAGCATGGATCTATACACCCATGTTTCCGCTGATTCTTCTATTCCGAACCAAAAAAAAGAAGAGAAAAAAAAAAAGGGGGGGGTGGGAAGGAAAATATCCTTCCGATTATGATAGTTAAGTATCTATTTATCAAGTGCTCCAGGGCAGCAGGTAATGCTTAAAAAAATAAAATAAAAACAGACCATAGAAGGGGGAGACCCCAGTATCACACCAGAATGAACCTATACATCCATGTTTCTACTGATTCTTCTACTTCCAAACCTAGTTTAACCATCTTTACATTTGGACAAAAAAAAAAAAGGGGGGCCTTACAAAATATATCATATATATATTGGGAGGCCACTGCTAGACCCCAAATAATATTGCTATCAATAGACACCTGAACAAAACAAAAAAACCACAGATTCAAAAAGAAAAACCAGTGTCATAAATACTTTAGAAGGAGGAAGGATACACCAGCTGCCTTAATTAAAACACAAATAAGTGTTTTTAAAAAAAAAAAAAAAAAAAAAAAAAAAAAATTATTATCAAGTACAAATTCCAAAGTCTACGACTCAAAAAAGAAAAAACCCGTGCTATCCAAGTGTTATGGAAAAAAAAAGGGGGGGGGGGGGCCCTGTGAAAAAGCAAATAATTAAACCTCAAAAACACAAAAACAAACTATAACCTTCTAAATTGACAACTCTCCACAACAATCTCGTGTTCTAGACAAACCCTTAACCACTAATTGACTTGTGTTAAAAAGAAAAGAGAGAGGGAGATACCCTTTCAACTGTGAGTAATTAATTGCCTATCAAGTGCTATAAGGCAGCGGGTGCAAAACTTCCTATATAGTTACCTACAAAAATAGAAAAAACCATGCAACCAAAAAAAAAAGGAGGGGAAAGGGGTCAAAGGCTTATACATCATACTGAATGCAAATAATTATCTTCTTAATGCATCCTAAATAGAGGGCTAGCCATTTCTTGATTCAATAAATAACTACATTAATGTCCTTTCCTAGGATATCTATAGCGACCATTCAGAAGTTCCAGGGAAAAAAAGAAAGAGAGAAAAAAAAAAAAAAAAAAAAAGGGGGTCCCTGGTGATCTTTCTGTCGCCTTTTTCCCCTCAATTGGACAAAAGGTCTGAATCCTGGTTCTTTGCTCTATGTTCTGCTGAAATTTGGGGGTCCGCATCAAAGTTGCTGTATCACTTAAGAATTATTTCCACGACCTTGCTTGCTCTGGGGGCTCGATCTACCCCCCATATGTGGAATATAAAAGAGCCAGTTGGGGGTCTGAATAGGTGGCACATCCATAAAAGCAAATAATCCCGGGAGATCTGTCGGTGTCCGAAGTATATACGAAGATGATGCCTTACGAAATGTCACTGTCAGTGGATATCCCCATCTATATGTGTACCCCTGTTTTTTAGCCAGTTCTAAAATAGGTCGCAAACATGCTCTTCTCTGGAGGGTAGCACGAGATAGATCCGCCAGAATTTTAACAGGGTTCCCCTCAAAGTCAATATTCCCTACTTCCCACGCAGCTCTAAGTATTTGCTCCTTCTGTGAATATTTATATAATCGACATATAACATCCCTGGGTCTTTCTGGATCTCTTGGTTTAGGGCCCGGGGCTCTGTGGACCCTATCTAACTCAACCTCCAACTGAGGGGATTTTAAAGCCGTCTGACATATAGTGTTCACTATTTTTTGGAGATCTTCTACCTCCATCACTTCAGGGATACCCCGGAGCCGTAAACTGTTGCGACGGCTTCTATCTTCCAAAACCTCCATATGGAGCTGTAGTTCCACCGCTGTATCAGCCTGAAAAGTCTGTGTTTTTTCAATAGCTTTTACCCGCTGTTCAAGTGAGGACACATTTCCCTCTCCTATGTTCACCCTCTCCACAAGTGTCTCAAAATCTGCTCTTACCGCCTGTATGTCCCGGTGGTGTGGTTCCTCTACCCGGCGGATCAGGTCTTCAATATCCCGGCGTGTGGGGAGCTCTCTCAGTAGCGCTCGGATGTCTCCTTCCATGTTGCCTGTATCCTCAGCTTGTAGAGGATCGCCGGCTTCCGCCTGTGCAGGTTGTGAGTACACCGTAGCTTCCAGCTTAGAGTCCGGCATATGGGGTAGAGCAGGTCGGCTTGGTTTGGTGCTGACAGCCTGGCTAGAGCTGTGTAAAGTAGCCACTGTAACGTCTGGAGACACTTGTAAGGACGGGACAAAGTATTGCTGGATGTCTCCCTGTATCGTGCGGGGAGCAGGAGACTGGGCTCTCCTTGTTGTAGATCGTGTTTCTCGGGCTGTCTTCATACCGCAGTAACGCCTATTGGTCGGCTATTGTTTGGTCGGGGAGAGCATGGTGTTCCCGGAGCTCCACTCTAGCGTGTCTTCACACCACCATGTTCAGGCCACGCCCCCTAATCAGATGTGACCAGATACACCTCATTCTTCTCTGCTCGCCCCGGTATTTTGAGACTAGTTTAGTGATGTAGGGGGGGGGGCCCGAGATGTGGTCGGCTTTGTAAGTTATTAGAATTTTGAATTGAATTAGTTGGGTGAGCAGAGGCCAGTGGAGGGATTGACAGAGGGGGGTGGAGGACACGGAGCGGTTGGTAAGGTGGATGAGCCTGGCAGCAGCATTCATGATGGACTGAAGGGGGTGTGGCCTTTGTAAAGGTAATCCCGTGAGGAGGGAGTTGCAGTAGTCGGGGCGGGAGATGACCAGGGAGTGGACTGGGAGTTTTTTTGGGTCATTGGTAAGGAAGGGGCGTATTTCGGAGATGTTGCAGAGGTTGAGATGGCAGGATTTGTAAAGTGTTTGGATGAGGGGCCGAAAGGAGAGTTCAGAGTCCAGGGTTACACCCAGAACCTTGGCATGTGGGGGACGGGCCCATAGTAGTGCTATTGATTAGAGAGATGAGGGGAGGGGCACATGGGGGGGGGGGGGGGAGGGGCACATGTGGGGAGGAAAGATCATGAGTTGAGTTTTGGATAGATTGAGTTTGAGGAAGAGATGTGACATCCAGACTGATAGATCTGATAGTAAATTATTAATAAGTGAGGAGACAGAAGGAATGAGCTGAGGGGTAGAGAGATAGGTTTGGGTGTCCTCAGTGTAGAGGTGGTATTGGAAGCCATCAGATGACCCAGGGAAGAGATGTAGATGGAGAATAGGAGAGGCCCGAGAACAGAACCTTGGGGGACCCCACCAAAGAGGGGAAGAGAAGAAAGTAGAGTTGTGACACTGAAGGTGCGGTTGGATAAGTAGGATGAGAACCAGCGAAGAGTACAGTCATGGAGACCAAAGGAGTGGAGTATGAGGAGGAGGGGGTGGTCCGCAGTATTAAAGGCAGCAGAGAGGTCACTCACTCAGCTGTAGACCAGACGTTCAAGGAGTTTGGATAAAAAGGGGATCAAGGAGATGGGGTGTAGGTTGTTATCACTACTGTGGCTCGGTCACATGATCAGGATTAGGATTACACTGACCTGGTCCTCGGAGTCGGTGGAGCACAGGGAGTATCCGGAGTCGGCGGAGGTGGTGGAGATCTTCCTGGTGGCGGTCCTGAGGAGAGGAGACAGATGAGTGATGGGGGTTGGGAAGGGAGGTGTGAAGGTCCTATGGAGGGGGGGGATACCTACCTCCTCCTACAGCTCTGGGGTCGGACCGGAACTGAAATCCTCCCGGAAGAGACGACCTGAAACATCACATGAAAGGAATCATCCAATCAGATCAAAGTCACAGCAGCCTCACCTACACCCTCCTCCCCGTACCAGAACTCCTCCCCCACCCGCTACATCGCCAGCCTCCCCCACCCTGATCTACATCACAGCAGCCCCCCCTCCCCCCCACATCTCTAAGTCACCTACCCCTCCCTCTCTGCCCTCCACCCTGAATTAACCTGCACCACTACTCCCAAAATCTCCACCCTAAAGTCACCCCCCCCCAATCTCCACCCTGAAGTCACCTATGACCCCCTCCCCCATGTCTGCCCTCCACCTTGAATTAACCTGTTCCCCCTCCTCGTCGTACATCTCAGTGCCCTACGACCCCTCCCCCACCATTTCTCCCCCCAGAATTCACCCTGTCCCCCTCCCCCACAGATGTCATTCTGTCCCCCTCCCCACTCAATGTCACCCTGTGCCCCCAGATGTCACCCGTCCCCCCTCCCCCCAAATGTCACCCGTCCCCCCTCCCCCCAAATGTCACCCGTCCCCCTCCCCCCCTCAGATGCCACCCTGTCCCCCCTCTCCTCCCCCAGATGTCAATCTGCCCCCTCCACCCCCAGATGTCACCCCTTGTCTCACCCCTCAGCTCTCACCTTGTCCCCCCCCCTTCCCCCCACACCTTGTCTCTCCCCTGCGTCCCCCCTCAGCTCTCACCTGTCCCCCCCCCCCCTCAGATCTCACCTTGCCTCCCCCCTGTCACCCCTCAGCTCTTACCTTGTCTCCCCCCCTGTACCCCCCCTCAGATCTCACCTTGTCTCCCCCCCTATCCCCCCCTCACCTTGCCCCCCCCAGCTCTCACCTCGTCTCCCCCCCCCCCATGTCCCCCCTCAGCTCTCACCTGTGTCCCCCCCCCCTCACCTTGTCCCCCCCGTCTCCCCCCCCAGATCTCACCTTGCCTCCCCCCGTCACCCCTCAGCTCTTACCTTGTCTCCCCCGTGTCCCCCCTCAGATCTCACCTTGTCTCCCCCCTGTACCCCCCCTCAGCTCTCACCTTGTCTCCCCTCAGCTCTCACCTTGTCTCCCCCCCCCCCCGTGTCCCCCCTCAGCTCTGACCTGTGTCCCCCCCTCAGATCTCACCTTGTCTCCCCCATCACCCCCCCAGATTTCACCTTGCCTCCCCCCGTCACCCCTCAGCTCTTACCTTGTCTCCCCCCCCTCAGCTCTCACCTTGTCTCCCCCGTGTCCCCCCTCAGATCTCACCTTGCCTCCCCCCCTGTCACCCCTCAGCTCTTACCGTATCTCCCCCCTGTCACCCCTCAGCTCTTACCTTGCCTCCCCCCCCCTCAGCTCTCACCTTGTCTCCCCCGTGTCCCCCCTCAGATCTCACCTTGCCTCCCCCCCTGTCACCCCTCAGCTCTTACCGTATCTCCCCCCTGTCACCCCTCAGCTCTTACCTTGCCTCCCCCCCCCCTCAGCTCTCACCTTGTCTCCCCCGTGTCCCCCCTCAGATCTCACCTTGTCTCCCCCCCCCTGTACCCCCCCTCAGATCTCACCTTGTCGCCCCTCAGCTCTCATCTTGTCTCCCCCCTCTATCCCCCCCTCACCTTGCCTCCCCCCTGTACCCCCCTCAGATCTCACCTTGTCTCCCCCCTATCTCCCCCCCTCACCTTGTCCCCCCCAGCTCTCACCTCGTCTCCCCCCCGTGTCCCCCCTCAGCTCTCACCTGTGTCCCCCCCCTCAGATCTCACCTTGTCTCCCCCCCGTGTCCCCCCTCAGCTCTCACCTTGTTGCCCCCCCTCAGATCTCACCTTGCCTCCCCCCTTTCACCCCTCAGCTCTTACCTTGTCTCCCCCCTGTACCCCCCTCCCCTCCTCAGATGTCACCCCCCCCTCCCCCAAATGTCACCCGGCCCCCCCCTCAGATGCCACCCTGTCCCCCCTCTCCTCCCCCAGATGCCACACTGTCCCCCCTCTCCTCCCCCAGATGTCATTCTGCCCCCTCCACCCCCAGATGTCACCCAGTTACCCCTTGTCTCCCCCCTAAGCTCTCACCTTGTCTCCCCCCCACCTTGTCTCTCCCCTGTGTCCCCCCTCAGCTCTCACCTGTCGTCCCCCCCCTCAGATCTCACCTTGCCTCCCCCCTGTCACCCCTCAGATCTCACCTTGTCCCCCCCTGTACCCCCCCTCAGATCTCACCTTGTCTCCCCCCCTATCCCCCCCTCACCTTGCCCCCCCCAGCTCTCACCTCGTCTCCCGCTCAGATCTCACCTTGTCTCCCCCCTGTGTCCCCCCCTCAGCTCTCACCTTGTTGCCCCCCTATGTCCCCCCTCAGCTCTCACCTGTGTCTCCCCCTCAGAACTCACCTTGTCTCCCCCCGTGTCCCCCCCCCTCAGCTCTCACCTTGTTGCCCCCCCCGTGTCCCCCCTCAGCTCTCACCTGTCCCCCCCCCCTCAGATCTCACCTTGCCTCCCCCCTGTCACCCCTCAGCTCTTACCTTGTCTCCCCCCCTGTCGCCCCTCAGATCTCACTTTGTCTCCCCCGTCTCCCCCCCCAGATCTCACCTTGCCTCCCCCCGTCACCCCTCAGCTCTTACCTTGTCTCCCCCCTGTCACCACTCAGCTCTTACCTTGTCTCCCCCGTGTCCCCCCTCAGATCTCAGCTTGTCTCTCCCCCTGTGTCCCCCCTCAGCTCTCACCTGTCCCCCCCCCTCAGATCTCACCTTGCCTCCCCCCCTGTCACCCCTCAGCTCTTACCTTGTCTCCCCCGTGTCCCCCCTCAGATCTCAGCTTGTCTCTCCCCCTGTGTCCCCCCTCAGCTCTCACCTGCCCCCCCTCAGATCTCACCTTGCCTCCCCCCCTGTCACCACTCAGCTCTTACCTTGTCTCCCCCGTGTCCCCCCTCAGATCTCAGCTTGTCTCTCCCCCTGTGTCCCCCCTCAGCTCTCACCTGCCCCCCCTCAGATCTCACCTTGCCTCCCCCCCTGTCACCACTCAGCTCTTACCTTGTCTCCCCCGTGTCCCCCCTCAGATCTCAGCTTGTCTCTCCCCCTGTGTCCCCCCTCAGCTCTCACCTGTCCCCCCCCCCTCAGATCTCACCTTGCCTCCCCCCCTGTCACCCCTCAGCTCTTACCTTGTCTCCCCCGTGTCCCCCCTCAGATCTCAGCTTGTCTCTCCCCCTGTGTCCCCCCTCAGCTCTCACCTGCCCCCCCTCAGATCTCACCTTGCCTCCCCCCCTGTCACCACTCAGCTCTTACCTTGTCTCCCCCGTGTCCCCCCTCAGATCTCAGCTTGTCTCTCCCCCTGTGTCCCCCCTCAGCTCTCACCTGCCCCCCCTCAGATCTCACCTTGCCTCCCCCCTGTCACCCCTCAGCTTTTACCTTGTCTACCCCCCCTCAGATCTCACCTTGTCTCCCCCCCTCAGATCTCACCTTGTCTCCCCCGTGTCCCTCCTCAGCTCTCACCTTGTCTCCCCCCTCTATCTCCCCCCTCACCTTGTCCCCCCTCAGCTCTCACCTGTGCCCCCCCTAGATCTCACCTTGCCTCCCCCCCTGTCACCCCTCAGGTCTTACCTTGTCTCCCCCGTGTCCCCCCTCAGATCTCACCCTGTCGCCCCTCAGCTCTCACCTTGTCTCCCCCCTCTATCTCCCCCCCTTACCTTGTCCCCCCACAGCTCTCACCTTGTCTCCCCCCCCCCCATGTCCCCCCTCAGCTCTCACCTGTGTCCCCCCCTCAGATCTCACCTTGTCTCCACCGTCTCCCCCCCCCAGATCTCACCTTGCCTCCCCCCCTGTCACCCCTCAGCTCTTACCTTGTCTCCCCCCCGTCACCCCTCAGCTCTTACCTTGTCTCCACCGTGTCCCCCCTCACATCTCACCTTGTCTCCCCCGTGTTCCCTCTCAGCTCTCACCTTGTCTCCCCCCCCTTTACCCCCCTCAGATCTCACCTTGTCACCCCTCAGCTCTTACCTTGTCTCCTCCGTGTCCCCCCTCACATCTCACCTTGTCTCCCCCCTCACCTTGCCTCCCCCCCTGTCTCCCCCCTCACATCTCACCTTGCCTCCCCCCCTGTGTCCCCCCCTCAGATCTCACCTTGTCACCCCCCTGTGTCCCCCCCTCAGATCTCACCTTGTCACCCCCCTGTGTCCCCCCCTCAGATCTCACCCTGCCTCCCCCCTGTGTCCCCCCTCAGATCTCACCTTGCCTCCCCCCTCAGATCTCACCCTGCCTCCCCCCTGTGTACCCCCCTCACATCTCACCCTGCCTCCCCCCTGTGTACCCCCCTCAGATCTCACCTTGCCTCCCCCCTGTGTCCCCCCCCCCCCTCAGATCTCACCCTGCCTCCCCCCCTCAGATCTCACCTTGCCTCCCCCCGCTCTCGCCATCCTTCTCTCTCTTCTCTCCTGACTCGTCTCTGCCGCCCGGAAGTGTCTCCATGGAAACCAGCAACCGCCGGGAAGTGCAGAGCGCCTTTGGGAGGCGGGAAAGACGCTGACCCCGCCCTCTCACGGCATTGCGAACCACTATCCCCGCCCACTGCTCGATGAACCACCCGGCGACTCCTCCCACACTATGCCCTCCGCCTCCGTTCCTCGGCACTGATCCCGCCCACTGCCTGTCACTGGAATGACTGGCTCCTCCTATAGAGTCCTGCCCCCGCCCCTTCCCCTGTCCTATTACAGTAAGGCCACACCCCCTCCCCGGGAGCGCTCAGGTAAGTCATTGGATAAAAAGGGAAACAATAAAAAAAAAAAAAAAACAGAATTCCTTTAACCCTTCCTCTGCCGGAGACGTTTTTGTCAATATTTCTTATTTTTTTGCACATTTAAAAAATAATTTTAGGTCTGAAGATTACTTAAAACCTCCCAAAACGTCATATAAGACCCCGGAGAATGAAATGGTGGGCGGTTCTCATTTTTTATGTCACCATATTAGTGCAACGGTTTATAAAATGCAAAATTTCACAATAAATACACTAAAGTTATCTTTAGGGCTCACAAATGTATTACGTTACCCAGGTTTTTGGTAAAATATAAAAGCCGAGGTCGTGCCGAGTAAATAGATACCAAACATGTCAAATGGTGACAAACTTCAAACCCCCCCCCCCCATATATTCCATAATGTCACGACAGGCTCCTCCCCCTGGAATGAAACGGCTTCCTCTGATATCACCGAACACTGTGAGCCTCTCACAATATGCATTAGAAGCGGCAGCAAGTCAGATAGAGCCCCGCCTTATTTCCTGGCTGGAGGACACCCAGCATCATCTAGCACTTTCCTCCCCAGCCAGACCGTCTCTGGCCACGCCCCTTTCATTCATTGGATTTTCAGTTCTTTCAATCATAGAGACGTCACATGTGGGCGGTCTTCATGCAAATACAGCCCTGCCTAGGACCGCCCACCCCTTCTGACTAATGCCCAGCCATCAAGGCATGTTGATATTTGCATAACCCCTCCCACTGCTTGCATCAGGACTGAGATTTCCAGCTTGATTGTCCCTGGCCCCGCCCCTTTCATTCATTGGATTTCAGTTCTTTCAATCATGGAGGTTCAAAGTCACATGTGGGCGTTACCTATGCAAATACAGCCCTGCTTAGGAACGCCCACTCAGCCAGACTGACACCTGCCCCATCAAGGCATGTTGATATTTGCATAACTCCTCCCACTGCTTGCATCAGGACTGAGGGCTCCTGAGAGGAGTGCTGAGGGGGGGCGGGGGTGGGGTGGTGGTGATGTGTTCAGGAGGTCATGTACAGCCCCCTGTCGGCCCCTCCCACCAGCCGTGATCTGCCTGCATTGCATAGAGAAGCACAGAGACCTGGTGATGACATCACTGGGTCTATAATAAGAAATGTTATAGAAAAGGAAAGATTTTATGTAAAAGTGTCATTATCACGTCGATGGGGGGGGGGGGGGAGGGGGGACGACCAGGGAAGGTAAGACATAACCAGATTATGGCGCCAACCAGTCAGAACCTGCGTAACCCATCCTGTCACCGCGGGTGAAGAGGAGAGAAACCTGCAGGGGATTTCAAACTCCCGGGCCGGCACGGCCCACCGATTAGAATGCTCCTGACAGGGGGGGGCGTTTTGGAGATTAATCTGCGGGGGGTTTTCTAAGCCCCGGACCGGTAAGGAGGCAACCCGATTGTCTCCTAGGGGGTGATCACCGCGCTCCAGGTCAGCGGGACTGGGGGGGGGGGAGGTGAGGAGGGGGTCCTGTGTAAGTTCACCCTACAGATATTTCTGTAAAAGTGAACTTATCCTTTAAGGTAAAGCTGAAGTCAGCTTTAACTCAAGGTAAGGTAGGGCTGTGAATACAGGTTGTCGTGGCTCCGCCCCTTAAAGTGGAGTTCCACCCACTTTTACAACTCTTCAGCATCCCTCACTAAACTGTGCACTGTAAACGAATTGGATATTTAAAAAAAAATTTCTCAGCACCTACTGTATATCTGCTGTATTCCTTTGTCACTTCCTCCTCCCTGGCCGCGGCCCATCGCATCATTTCCTGTTTGCAATGCCTTCTGGGAAGGGGCGGCAATTTCCTCTGACACTGCCGTTGCTATGGAAACCTGACCTGAAACCTTTTACACTGCTTGTGCTGCACTGAGCATGTGCGAGATCTGCAAGGATGAGATCCAGGAAGAAATACAGTCTGGCTTCAGATGCCCACACTTAAGATGGCCACGGCCTGCTGTAAGTTTATAAAATAACAAACTACTGCTATAAACTAACAAAACAGACCTTAGTTTACAGACTAACTTCACTAGAATACATTAAGCTTGTGTATTATAGGGGTATTTTTATTTAAAAAGTATCATTTCGGCTGGAAAACACCACTTTAAGCGTAGCGCCTCATAGTGTATTGATGCAAGAGGCGGGGCAGATGTCATCATGTTGTTGCATCATGCGGGAACACCCACTGCAAGGAGGAGTATTCCTTCAGTCAGCCAATGGGCTGCTTCTCAGGTCTTCCAGAGCGCCATCTGAAGGCGCAGGCTGACAACACTGCTGCTAATTGGGGGGTGTTGGCTTAAAGCAGAGCTCCACCCAAAAGTGGAAGCTCCGCTTATCTGCCCCCCCCCCCGTGTCACATTTGGCACCTTTGAGGGGGGGGGTGCGAGTACCTGTTTTTGACAGGTACTCGTTACCCACTTCTAGGAGACTGCGCCGCGGCGACCTCGGCCCCCCCTCCTCCTTCCTCCGCCGGGCCATTTAGAAAGCGCAGCGCGCTTCGCGCATGCGCAGTAAGGAACCGGCTGTGAAGTCAAAAGGCTTCCCTTACCACGAATGGCGGCGGCTGCACCTGCGCCCGGGCCTATTTTTCAAACTTGGTATTAAGTTAAAATCATTTTTTTTTTTTTGGCTAGAAAATTACTTAGAACCCCCGAACATTATATATATTTTTTTTCAGACACCCCAGAGAATAAAATTCCGGTCGTTGCAATACTTTCTGTCACACCGTATTTGCGCAGCGGTCTTACAAGCGCAATTTTTTTTTTGAAAAAATACAGGTTTTTTTAAATTAAAAAATAAGACAACAGTAAAGTTAGCCCAATTTTTTGTTATATTGTGAAAGATAATGTTACGCCGAGTAAATTGATACCAAACACATCAAGTTTCAAAATTGCGCCCCGCTCGTGGAATGGCGGCAAACTTTGACCCTTAAAAATCACCATAGGAGACGTTTAAAAATGTCTACAGGTTACCAGTTTTGAGTTACAGAGGAGGTCTAGGGCTAGAATTATTGCTCTCACTCTACCGATCGCAGCGATACCTCACATGTGTGGTTTGAACACCGTTTTCATATGCGGGCGCGACTTACGAATGCGTTCGCTTCTGCGCACGAGCTCAGCGGGACGGGGAGCTTGACATTTATTTATTTTTTTCTTATTTTTTTACTTTTTTTTTTTTTTTACACTGTCCTTCTAAAAAAAAATTCGGGCCACATTTATTCCTATTACAAGGAATGTAAACATCCCCTGTAATAGAAAAAAACCATGACAGGACCTCTTTAATGTGATATTAAATCACAAAAAGATCTCACATCTCATATTTACAATAAAATGCAATAAAATAAATAAATGCCTTTTAAAAAAAAAAAATAATAATAATTTTGCCTTTAAGACCGTTGGGTGGAAGTGACGTTTGAGTACACTTCCGTCATCCAATAGTATGGAGCCCAGCGGGGGGCCCATCTTTCCCTCACTCCACTCCATGTCTCAGAGGGGAACGGACGCGATCGGCTTCGCCGCCACCAACAGCTCCGGTAAGCGGCGGAGACGTCCGGAGCGTGGCGGGAGGGGGCCCATTCCCGCCCCCGATAAAAGTGATATCGCGGTGAATCCGCCGCAGAGACCACTTTTATCAGAAAGAGGACCGTACGCCGTTTAAGAATATACCGGGAGCTGCCATGACCCCGGCATTCTACGTACCGACGTATAGCGACGGCGGGCGGTCCGCAAGTGGTGTCAGTAGACATGTGCAGAACGGAAAAAAATAGTTTTGTTTCGATTTGTTAATTAACTAAACATGTTTAGTTAAATCTGGTAAATTTGTTTACGGAATTTGTTTAGTTTTGTTTAGTTTAAAAAAAAAAAATCGAATTTAAATTCGATTCAAAATTTCATAATTCAACCCGAATTTGACCGAATTTGGAAAATTGGAATCGGCATGCCGAGTTCTTCACATCTAAGAATTGCAAAATGTTTACATTTCATTTTGGTTTTCCAAATTCAAATTTCATTTTTTTTTTGGGGGGGTGAATTTTGTTTTGTTGGGTCCGTTGACATTCGCTACAATTGTGATTCGGAATTTGGATACATCTCCATTTCTTGAATAACGAAAAAATGAGTCCGAATTTCGATTTGGAACGAAAAAACAAATCGCACGTGTCTGGTTGTCGGCCTGGGACAGGAAGTGCTGTTACTGGCGGGATCTCCAGGTAAGAAACTTTGTAACAGATTCTGAAAAAAAAAAAAAAGTTTTACTTATTTAACTGGATACAAAAAAAAACAAAAAAAAATGTTAGAAAATGTAAAATTTCCCCATAAAAAGCAGATTTTTGTTGTTTGTTTCCTCTGCAGCTTTGGGTCGCCTCCACCGCAGAGATTCTTTTTTTTTTTTAACGTTTTTCTCTTCTCGCGGTTGATCTTCGGCGGCCGGCGATAACAAAGCTCCGCCGCGGAGAGTTTCGCAGCCCGTCGGCGACGGAAGCCGCGTCTCTCTGGATCCGGTCATTGAACTCCACTCAACCTCCGCTTTCTGAAGTCTGGGCTTTGCTGGTTTTCAGAGGCTCCGGCGCCTTTGTAGAGTCGGCGGCGCAGACGACGATCAGAGAGCGATCGGCACAATGGCGCTGGAAGATTAGAGTTGACATTTCGGCTGCGGGGCCGCTCACCAGCTGAGAAGAGACTTCGGAGGAAATCAAAGGGAGAAAGATGAAAGAGGCGGGAGATTGTAGGAAGTGGGGAGGCGGGGGAGGAGGGTAAGAGGGGTCAGAGGAGGATGAGAGGAAGAAGGGATGGGGGGGTGTCAGGGAGTGACGGGTACCGCCGCCCCACTTGACACCCCAATGCAGTCAATTCACAACATTTCCCTGGAGGCTTCCTTTATTTTGTAGTTGATGTAAAAAAATACATAGCAGACCTTCACCAAGGAGGATCATCAAGAATGATGAGGGACGGATATATATATATTTTTTTTTTTTTTGGTGGGGGGGCCTTTGCAATAACTCTAAAATAAAGGAAGCTTGCAGGAAAATATGAATTAACTGCGTTTTTTTTTTCTATTTGGCATGCCCCCCCCCCCAAATCAATAGCAGACCCTTAAATTCCAGTATGCATTTTTTAAAGGGAACACTAAACCAAAAATAGTCACTAGCGTAGCTCCACCCCCCATACGAGTTATGTCCCCTTCAAAGGACTTCCTCAGTAGGATCCTACTGAAGAAGTCCTTTGAAGGAGACGTAACACGCATAGGGGGCGCAGCCAGCCTAGTAATTTCATTCCATGTTCATTAAGGGTTAGTGGATTGGTGAGACCAAATTGGAACTATAGATGTTATAAACCAACGTGTTTTGGGTGGTCTAAGAGTGCCCTCCTTCTTCAGGGCTAAAAAAAAACAAAAACGCAAGGACATCTCCATATCAGTCCTCTTTGGAGGTCATATTTAAAACCAAATAGAGGTCCATATACAACTTTATTCCAATAAAGGTCAGGGGGACAATCCAAAAAGTATGCCCCTTCATGGCCTCCCCCCAAATCAATAGAAGACCCTTCGATTCCGGTATGGAAAAAAATTAAGTCACTAGTAGGCCCCCCCCCATACGCGTTACGTCCCCTTTAAAGGACTTCCTCAGTAGGACCCTATCGAGGAAGTATTTTGAAGGGGACGTAACACAAAAAAGGGGGCAGAGCCACGCTAGTGATGTCATCCCATGGCCATTTTGTTTAAGGGGGAGTGGAGTGGTGAGACCAAATTGGAAATCTAGATATTATTTATGTGATTTTGATAGACAGACAATCTAAAAAGTAGCCAACGCGTCCAAGGGCGCCCCCTTCGTCATGGCTAGAAAAAACGTAAGGACATCTCCATATTAGTCCGATAGCAATACAATATCCCCTCTTTGGGGTCATATTTAAAACCAAATAGAGGTCCAAACATATAAACCAAATATCTTCCAATAAAAATCAGGTGGACAACCCAAAAAGTATCCAACACGTTTTGGGGGTCCAAGAGCACCCCCCCTTCATGGCCTCCCCCTAAATCAATAGAGGACCCTTCAATTCAGGTAATTTTTAGAGGTAACACCACGCAAAAAAAGTCACTAGAATGGCTCTGCCCTCCCTATATGCGTTACGTCCCCTTTAAAGGACTTCCTCAGTAGGACCCTACTGGGGAAGTCCTTTAAAGGGGACGTAACACGAATAAGGGGGTAGAGCCACGCTGGTGATGTCATCCTGTGGCCATTTTGTTTAAGGGGGAGTGGAGTGGTGAGAACGAATTGGAACTATAGTTGTTACTCATGCGATTTTGATAGACAGACAATCCAAAAAGTAGCCAATGCGTCCAAGGGCGCACCCTTCGTTAGGGCTAGAAAAAAATGTAAGGACATCTCCATATCAGTCCGATAGCAATACAATACCCCCTCTTTGGGGGTCATATGGGTCATATTTAAAACCAAATAGAGGTCCAGATACAACTTTATTCCAATAGAAGTCAGGGGGACAATTCAAAAAGTATCCAATGCATTTTGGGGTCCAAGAGTGTCCCCTTCATGGCCTTCAAATCAATACACACACCACCACACACACAAAAAAGTCACCAGCATGGCTCCGCCCCCCCATACATGTTATGTCCCCTTTAAAGGACTTCCTCAGTAGGACCCTACTGAGGAAGTCCTTTGAAGGGGACGTAACACGAATAAGGGGGCAGAGCCACGCTAGTGATGTCATCCAGTGGCCATTTTTGTTTAAGGGGGAGTGGAGTGGTGAGACCAAATTGGAACTATAGATGCTAATTATGCGATTTTGATAGACAGACAATCCAAAAAGTAGCCAACGCATCAAAGGGCACCCCCTTCATCAGGGCTAGAAAAAACGTAAGGACATCTCCATACGAGTCCAATAGCAATACAAATCCCCACATTGAACCAAATAGAGGTCCAGATAGGCTCTGCCCCCCCCCCCCCCATACGCGTTACGACCCCTTTAAAGGGTTTTCCTCAGGAGAACCCTACTGAGGAAGTCCTTTACAGGGGATGTAATGCATATAGAGGGTGGAGCCACGTTAGTGACGTCATCCCGTGACCATTTTGTTTAAGAGAGAGTGGGGTGGGGAGACTGAATTGGAAATACAGATGATATTTATGCGATGTTGTTCGTAACATGTGAGTTTTTTATCAAGACAGGGAGCACTATTGGTCCGATTCTTTGTTTTCATACGCCATATATCTATTCCTGAACGGTGGATGTGGTGAGCATTACCTGTACGCTTCACATCCGAGTTGCAGGGTGGCCCCGCTGTGCTGGGTCACGTGATCACCTATGTGATCCAGCATTGCTAAGTAGGGGGGCGTGTCCGCCGCCGCCGTCTGTGCTGTCATTCACTACAGCACAATTTGGTTAGCAGGTCCCGGCCAATAATTTATGACCAGGACCTGCTGATTGGCTTAGGGAATAACAGAACAAAGCTCTGTGTTTACTAACAATGCAGGGGCTTTTCTCCATGCAAAGCATTAGTACAGTGACAGTGTATAGTATTAGCATTGATCACTGTATTAGTGTCACTGGTGATGTCAGTGGCAGTTAGTCAGTTCCCACCCAGTGTCAGTTTGTATCAGATTTCCCGCCACACTATCACAGTCCCACTATAAGTCGCTGATCACCGCCATTACTAGCAGTCGCAGCTGGTGCTCCATTTTTTCTTTGGGGGGGTGGGGGGCAAACAAAACCCACGCCCGCTTGCCAGCCCCGCATCTACCCTATCCAGGTTCTCTGACTTCCCCGACTTCTCGTCCCAGCCAATCCAGTCGCTTCTCTTCCCGGCCAATCCGGTCTTAGGACCGGCTTCCTGTCCTGATTAACCGGGAGGAGAAGCAGGAAAACAATAGGGAATTCTGATTCGCTAATGTCACAAGTGGGTGGGCTCGGGGTGCAGCGCTCTGCTCACCGAGCCCAGCCCTTTTTGAAGCCAATTAGAGCCTCAGGCTCTGATCATATGCTTAAAAAAAGAAAACCTCATAGGAATCAATGTGTCCAGCGCCCCCACATGGAGAATAGGGGGGCGATATATATATATATATATATATTTATAGCGCAAAAAAAAAAAACTGCAGAGGTGATCAAATACCACCAAAAGAAAGCTCTATTTGTTGGGGGGAAAAAAAAAAGACATCAATTTTATTTGGGTACAGCGTCGCACGACCGCGCAATTGTCATTTAAAGTAACGCCGTGCCGTATCGCAAAAAATGGCCTGGTCATGAAGCTGGGAGGGGGGGTAAAACCTTCTGTGGCCATTTTCACAATGGTAATTGGAAATAAATAATCCTTATGAAAATAAAAGAAAGATATATTACTACAATTTTGTATATTTTTTAAAAAAATTTTATGGTTTGTGATTGCTCTGATTGCTTTATTTTAATTATTTCGTTTCAGTGCACCAAAAAAAAAAAATTGAAAAGCTAGGACTAAGCTAGGACTGGAGTAAAACACGTACGTTGGTTGTTTTAAAGCATGTGACAGCAGATATTATTTCTTTTTCGGACATACAAATGCGAATCCCCCCCATCAGTACTCCGCGACACGTGGGTGAAAGAATATTTGCTTTGCATGTGACGGTCACATTATTTGTCCAGTGGACTCTTATTAAGAGCTGACTCAATGCAATTGTGCCACAAAGTGTGTAAACACAAGAAAAAAAACATTGCATAAGTATAAATGGGCCCTTTTTCATGATTAGAATAAACCCCCCTGTGGTACTTCATTGGGTAAATACTAATGGTGGGATCCTAATGTAGTTTCCAAAAACCTCCACTAGATGGCGATCTGTGATAACTGCATAACAAGCTGATTCCACTCTGCAGTCCTCACATTGCCAGAAGATTGAGATTTCAGCTCCCCTCCCCCTATCACTCTTCATTATTTATTGTATATATTATTTTATTTTTTTGGGCTGCTAATAATTTCATTTGTTTTCTGAGGCTCCTTTTTCTTCTTATTTCATTGCAATGGACATAGAAGGTAGTTATGTCCTTATTATATGTAATCATCATACTGTATAATCTTCTCTTTGTTCGGATTTTGTTCTGTTGTTTTGGATCAGCGTTCTCCAAACTGCAACCCACCGGCCAAATGTTTCCCCTCAACGATGGGGCACTATTCCCCCACTGACACCAACAATGGGCCACTATTCCCCCCACTGACACCAACAATGGGGCACTATTCCTCCCACTGACACCAATGATGGGGCACTATTCCTTCCACTGACACCAATGATGGGGCACTATTCCTTCCACTGATACCAATTATGGGGCACTATTCCCAACACTGACACCAACAATGGGGCACTATTCCTCCCACTGACACCAATGATGGGGCACTATTCCTTCCACTGATACCAATTATGGGGCACTATTCCTCCCACTGACACCAATGATGGGACACTATTCCTCCCACTGACACCAATGATGGGACACTATTCCTCCCACTGACACCAATGATGGGACACTATTCCCCCCACTGACACCAATGATGGGGCACTATTCCTCCCACTGATACCAATGATGGGACACTATTCCTCCCACTGACACCAATGATGGGGCACTATTCCCCCCACTGACACCAATGATGGGGCACTATTCCTCCCACTGATACCAATGATGGGACACTATTCCCCCACTGACACCAACAATGGGGCACTATTCCCCCCACTGACGCCAATGATGGGGCACTATTCCTCCCACTGACACCAACAATGGGGCACTATTTCCCCACTGACACCAACAATGGGGCACTATTCCCCCCACTGACACCAATGATGGGACACTATTCCCCCCCACTGACACCAATGATGGGGCACTATTCCTCCCACTGATACCAATGATGGGGCGCTATTCCCCCCACTGACACCAATGATGGGACACTATTCCTCCCACTGATACCAATGATGGGGCACTATTCCTCCCACTGATACCAATGATGGGGCACTATTCCTCCCACTAATACCAATGATGGGGCACTATTCCTCCCACTGATACCAATGATGGGGTACTATTCTTCCCACTGATACCAATGATGGGGCACTATTCCTCCCACTGATACCAATGATGGGGCACTATTCCTCCCACTGATGCCAATGATGGGACACTATTCCTCCCAGTGACACCAGTGATGGGACACTATTCCTCCCAGTGACAACAGTGATGGGGCACTATTCCTCCCAGTGACACCAGTGATGGGGCACTATTCCTCCCACTGACACCAATGATGGGACACTATTCCTCCCAGTGACACCAATGATGGGGCACTATTCCTCCCACTGATACCAGTGATGGGGCACTATTCCTCCCACTGATACCAATGATGGGGCACTATTCCTCCCACTGATACCAATGATGGGGCACTATTCCTCCCACTGATACCAATGATGGGGCACTATTCCTCCCACTGATACCAGTGATGGGGCACTATTCCTCCCACTGATGCCAATGATGGGACACTATTCCTCCCACTGACACCAATGATGGGACACTATTCCTCCCAGTGACACCAATGATGGGGCACTATTCCTCCCACTGATACCAGTGATGGGGCACTATTCCTCCCACTGATACCAATGATGGGGCACTATTCCTCCCACTGATACCAATGATGGGGCACTATTCCTCCCACTGATACCAAGGATGGGGCACTATTCCTCCCACTGATACCAGTGATGGGGCACTATTCCTCCCACTGACACCAATGATGGGGCACTATTCCTCCCACTGATACCAATGATGGGGCACTATTCCTCCCACTGATGCCAATGATGGGACACTATTCCTCCCAGTGACACCAGTGATGGGGCACTATTCCTCCCAGTGACAACAGTGTTGGGGCACTATTCCTCCCACTGACACCAATGATGGGACCCTATTCCTCCCACTGATACCGATGATGGGGCACTATTCCTCCCACTGACACCAATGATAAGGCACTATTCTTGGGGGCATATTTGTTGATTTTTTAGATATATTTTCTTGTTCCTAAAATCAAGGAGGGAAACAATGTCTGATTGGTGGATGGGTGATAATCTGCAAATCTCACATCACAGGATCCATTAACCAGTGTGGGGGAGGGGATGGGGTCCATAAACCAGTAATATGGAAGATCAATGAGTGGCAGCTGGAGAATAGAAAACTTTTCATTGCTCCTCTCTGAGCTTCCTGCAGCCTAACAGATGTCTGATCATCAATCTGCTGGACGGCTGGGACAATACTGTAGAGCGAGGACCTGTCTACAGAACAACCTGCACCCAACCTGAAGACCTGTCTACAGAACAACCTGCCCACAACCTGAGGACCTGTCTACAGAGCAACCTGCACCCAACCTGAGGACCTGTCTACAGAACAGCCTGCCCACAACCTGAGGACCTGTCTACAGAGCAACCTGCCCCCAACCTGAGGACCTGTCTACAGAACAACCTGCCCACAACCTGAGGACCTGTCTACAGAACAGCCTGCCCACAACCTGAGGACCTATCTACAGAGCAACCTGCACCCAACCTGAGGACCTGCTACAGAACAACCTGCACCCAACCTGAGGACCTGTCTACAGAGCAACCTGCCCCCAGCCTGAGGACCCTGTCTACAGAACAACCTGCCCACAACCTGAGGACATGTCTACAGAGCAACTTGCCCCCAACCTGGGGACCTGCTACAGAGCAACATGCACCCAGCCTAAGAACCTGTCTACAGAGCAACCTGCCCACAACCTGAGGACCTGTCTACAGAGCAACCTGCACCCAGCCTGAGGACCTGTCTACAGAGCAACCTGCTCCCAACCTGAGAACCTGTCCACAGAGCAACTTGCTCCCAACCTGAGAACCTGTCTACAGAGCAACCGGCATCCAACCTGAGAACCTGCTACAGAGCAATCCGCATCCAACCTGAGGACATGTCTACAGAGCAACCTGCACCCAACCTGAAGACCTGTGTACAGAGAAACCAGCCCCCAAGCTGAGAACCTGTCTACAGAGCAACCTGCACCCAAACTTAAGACCTGTCTACAGAACAACCTGCCCACAACCTGAGGACATGTCTACAGAGCAACCTGCACCCAACCTGAAGACCTGTGTACAGAGAAACCTGCTCCCAACCTGAGAACCTGTCTACAGAGCAACCTGCACCCAAACTGAGGACCTGTCTACAGAGCAACCTGCATCCAGCCTGAGGACCTGTCTACAGAACAACCTGCCCACAACCTGAGGTTATGTCTACAGAGCAACCTGCACCCAGCCTGAGGACCTGTCTACACAGCAACCTGCACCCAACCTGAGGACCTGTCTACAGAACAACCTGTACACAACCTGAGGACCTGTCTACAGAACAACCTGCCCACAACCTGAGGACATGTCTACAGAGCAACCTGCCCCCAGCCTGAGGACCTGTCTACAGAGCAACCTGCGGCTGCACCCAGCCTGAGGACCTGTCTACAGAACAACCCGTCCCCAGCCTGAGGACCTGTCTAGAGAACAACCTGCACCCAACCCGAGTACCTGTCTACAGAACAACCTGTACCTAGCATGAGCATGCCAAATTTTTTGGGGTTTTACTACCTGTACATCGAAATAACCTTCACATATTCCCTGAACACAAAAGCTTCACATAAGACTATAACACAGAAATGATACATAATAGCGACACCCACACATAAAATACACATCATCCTTGCAGATTACCTACTGCACAACCAGCACCCACACACCGAGCACCCAGCACCCACACACTAAGAACCCACACATCGAGCACCCAGCACCCACACACTAAGAACCCACACACTGAGCACCTCTACACAACACACAAACCAGCCACGCACATTGCTCACAAATTACACTTTAATGCCGGGGTGGGTATAGATAGCGCATCTCTGTGAACTGGCAACTGTCAATAGAAATCAGAACAAGACTCCAAATGGTGTGTATTACAGAGAAGCAAATGATGCAGAATTGTGATTGTGTAGAATGATTCGGGAAGCTCCTAGTGGCCTTCACTGACAAGACAGTGGGCCCAAAAAATTGAGAGAGTCATAAAAACTGTTCCTAACAGTCCTGGAAGTCCTTACATGTTATCTTTCTGGAAAAAAATGTGTCTTCCATTGGGTTTGGGGATTGTCAGCTTTGGTGCCCTCCAACAGCAGCAATAGGAATACGGCCATGAGATACAACTCCATTTGGAGCTGAAGCATTGCAGGATATCCTTGGGGTGGCAAGGTATTTAGAGCAGTGGGCATAGGTACCCAAGTAGGGTGAGTAAATCATTCCAAATATGGACCAAAAATAGTCAGATACTGCTCTGAGTTTGGACCTGGCAGGATCCTTGAGGTGGCAAGATAACTACCTTAATGGGCATCGGTGGCCAACTAGCATGACCAATTAGTTGCAAAGATTAGACCAGAGATAGTAAAATATTGCTCCAAGTTTGGACCTGGGAGGATGTTGGGTTGGAAAAGCAAACTACAATAATAGGTATAGGTGGTCAACTTGCATTGTGCAATTCATTCCAAAAACTAGACCGGAAATAGTGAGATATTGCTCGGAGTTTGAACCTGGCTTGGAGTGGAAAGGTAACTACAGCAGTAGGACTTGGTGCTCAAGTAGCATGGGCCACTCATTCCAAAGATTGCACCAGGGATGCCAAGATAGAAGCTTGGGACCTGGTGGTAGAGCGGTCCAGCTAAAGGTTTCCAGGTACTATAATCCAGAACTTGTTCCAGAGATATTGAGATATTATTTAGAGTTTGGGCCTGACAGGTGGAAGGAGTCTTGGGAAGGCAGATCACCTATAGCGGGAGGCAAATATACAAAAGCAGCACCAGCCACTCACTCCAAAGATTGTGCCAAGGATGGGACCTGGTGGCACTGAAAACCACGCTAAGGACCCTCAGGCAACAACAGAAGCAGGTAGAATGTAGAAGCAGCCTGAGCTGTACAAGGGCTTTTACGCTAGAACCCTGCAAGTGCAGCAGCTGATAATTATTAAGTCACTGCCATTCACATTCACTCAGCACATAGAGACGCAGAGAAACAAACAGCTATTTCTTCAGAATAACAAAAGTTGGGAATCTGCAATAAAGTTTATTAAAAGCCCTGCAATGTACAGAGATCACCCAGAGGGGAGTTTTCTTCTCTTTTTTTTTCTCAACAAAAGTGGAGTTACTCCATGTATGTAAAATGTATACATGTAAAGATAACAGGAGAGGGCGCCAACATCTAAGTGTAGAGAATTTATTTAAGAAAAAAAAAAGGAGTAAAAAGGGTTAAAACGCACTCACTGTATGAGAAGAAATAATGGCATGTCATCAGAGCCAGGCCTTCTGTGGAGCCATAGGGTAGTGCAGAGTTCGCCAGGAAGGTGCTGGTATATAGTTGATGCTGTCATCCAGAGTGTGGATAATTTACACATCGTTACATTGTTCCAGCTTGGACCAACTCTGTATATACCATACCATGGTCGATGCCCCTGTAAGCTGAAAACCACTGAAGTAGACACCGCTACTATGCCGCTACTACACCGCTACTACACCGCTACTACAGTGATCTCCACTAATTTGCGGGTACCGCTACAAGTAGCTGCCCTGCTGCGATCTGAACACAAGAGGTCGGCTACTCGGCACAGGCACCATTCCGATAGTGCTTTGCATTCCCTGAATACAAAGTGTTTTCTGATTGGACAAGGTGGAGAGTCGGGGCAGTGACATCACTCTCTTCCCCCTTGTCCAATCAGAGAATTCTTTGTATGCATATAGGAAATGTGAAGAGTTCTCTGAATGGCGCCTGTGCTGAGCTGCCGACCTCCTGTGTTCACAATGCAGCAAGGCAGTCGCTTGGCGCGGGAGCTATAGTGGGAGATTACTGTAGTAGCCGTGTCTACTCTAGTGATTGCTAGCTTCCAGGGACAGGTATGGTCAGTGGTGGCTGGTGCTCAATTTTCTTGGGGGGGGGGGCCCCCCAGCCAGCAGCCACTCCCCCTTCCCCAGCCAGCCAGCCAGCCAACCAAATTACCCCCCCCCCGCGCTCACTTGATCGATCGCTGCTTCTCCCCCATAACTCGATTGCTCGCCTGTCGCCCACAAGGTCCCCCCCATTTACCCCATACAGGTCGCGGCTTCTATATATGTACAGATTGCGATCGGCAAGTGCTTTACCGGAATTATATGGATGAAGCTATCAGCCATAAAGAATTTTTTTTTTCAGCTGGCGGCTGGCTATCTCATGAAAGCGGTCCGACTGGCCGTGAACACAGTTGATTGATAATAAATGGCTTCAGCCAAACACTAACCATGAGTGAGAGAAAAGTTTTTTTGTTACATAGTAGGTGAGGTTGAAAAAAGACACAAGTCTATCAAGTCCAACCTATGTGTGTGATTATGTGTCAGTATTACATTGTATATCCCTGTATGTTGTGGTCATTCAGGTGCTTATCTAATAGTTTCTTGAAGCTATCAATGCTCCCCGCTGAGACCACCGCTTGTGGAAGGGAATTCCACATCCTTGCCACTTTTCTCATTCATATTCCAAGAAATCATAAATTCTGCCAGGGTATGTAAACTTATGAGCACAACTGTATATGTAGCAAGGTCCCAGGCCTCCTTTGGTCTCATGAGAACCTCCACAGCCAAGATCTGCTGACATCCTTTCGTATAGAGTGGGTTGTGAGGCATGGTGGGTGTAATGCAAGATAGATCCATGGGCGCCAGACACTTCTTGAATGCAAAGAGATTTTATTTCTATTGAACAGAACTTTGGGAGAGAGGGTTAGGGCCAGGACACGCTTAGGCGGGTGCAATGTTAATTGACAGACTCCGAGACTTCTACAGGTAGACAGCCATGCAGGGAAAGGCATCCAGCAAGGAACCACATCTGCATGTGTAGGAATGCTGTCTCCTATGGCTACAGTCTTTACCAGTTCTTAACACAAAGCGTAACAGTTCCCTCACTTCCACCATCACTTCTTGTAGTTCTTCAGCCCACTGATCTCCCAATCTCTCTCTCACTAGACCCTCTGATTATCTGCCACCGAATCCCCTGAGCTCCTCCAATCTTCCCGGTGGTATCCCCCTCAAGCATTACCCCCGCTTCTCTGCTGGGTCCCTAGCTTGGCACTTACAGATACTTCTCAAGCTTCACCCCTGCTAACCGTCTTGGTCCCTGGCTTGACACACAAGGCTGCTCTGCAAGTGTCACCTCCGCTGGTTGGGTCCCTGGCTTGGATCCTGCTGAAGCTTCCCAATTCTTCACCGTCCCCGGTTGGTGAGAATACCGCTCCGGGACTTGCTTCAGTTACTCACTGTGGTCCCTGGTAATAAGGTGGATGGTCCCTTAGTGCCGACAGCTTCCCCTCTACCTCCGACCATGACAGGTTCTCCAGCCGGCAGAACTGGCACTTCTGGTTGGACTGCAAACCGCAATCCCAACCCTGCTCTGCCCTCTTACTTCTGGATAGGACCACACACAGCCTGGCAGCCACATGTGCCCGGGATAGGCCCAATCTCTGACCTAGCATCCCGGGCAATACAACACACGTCCACCCAGACAGCCGTCCAGGTGGCACAGAACATCAATCACCTGACTCCACCCAAATATATAGATTCTCCCAACAAAGGATTCAAGAATACCCCTGCCCATTGGCTGAGATACTCCATATACTCCTAATCTGTCCTTGCTTTGCCCTTATCTTATATAATGTCACCAGGTACCCGGCCACCTGGTGGCAGAAGAGAGAAGTGCGGCAATTCCAGACTTAGGCCGCGTACACACGATCGGACTTTACGGCATACTTGGTCCGGCGTAACCGGATTTCGTCGGACAATTCGATCGTGTGTGGGCTCCAGCAGACTTTGTTTTCTCAAAAGTTTGACGGACTTAGATTTGAAACATGTTTCCAATCTGTCCGACGGACTCGAGTCCGGTTGAAAAGTCCGCTCGTCTGTATGCTAGTCCGGCGGACAAAAAACGACGCTAGGGCAGCTATTGGCTACTGGCTATGAACCTCCTTATTTTAGTCCGGCGTACGTCATCACGTACGAATCCATCGGACTTTGGTTGATCGCGTGTAGGCAAGTCCGTTCATTCGGAAAGTCCGTCGAAAAGTCCACCGGGCAAAGTCTTGGGGACCCCTGCAGAGACTTGGGGCTATAGCCCCAAAAGCCACCCCCTAGCGACGCCACTGGTTCTAAGTAATTGTCTAGCACAAAAATACCGAATACAGAAAAGGTCTGCTCTTCAAGTGTTTAGGAGCGCTCATTCTCCACTCTGCAGATCTATTATGATCAGTTTATCACTGCACACAGTAGATACTTAGAGAGCCTGTACAGACCTAATGAAGGAAGACTGATTTGGACTTTAAACAAGTATGGAAGGCGGTCAGAACAAAGAGGCGATTAGCTCCTTTTCCTCGCCATCTTTATTTATTTTTGTCCCTTCCAGCTGTAATGAGATTGCTATCATTAGGCGAAGCCACAAACAGTAATTGGCTGATAAGATCAGAGAACGCACAATCTCTCCTGAAAAGGAAAACACAATCGCTTTTCAGAGGATCGTTTGAAGGGTGACTGAGCCCTTTCAGGAAAGGTAATCATGTTGTAAGTAATTAGCTCTTTATTACGAGGCTCTGTGCTTCTTAATAGGCTCAGTGCCACCGGGTATGTGATAGGCCGGCTGTAGTCAGGCTGGCGCAGGGTTTGTGGTTGATAAAGCAGACCGGTTTTTATTTGCCAGCATAAAGTTGTACACAATATTGCAGGGAGAGATAAGGAAAGAATAAATGAGTTATTGAAATACTTACCTTTGATGGAGAAAATACTGCTGTAGGCTCCCTTCAGTGTTGGGCACATGTATGTACGGCCGGGACAAGGGGTGGGAGGGAGGGGCGGCTGCCCTGGGTGCCATGGTTTACTGTAGGGATGAGCCTTCTGTTACAAGGCTGACAGGAGTAGTGACATCACTACTCCTGTCAGCCCAGCATTGGGAGAAGCAAGGAGAGGAGGAGAGAGCCGGGACATGGTGCAGGCTGTGTTCTCACTCCTCCTCCTCCTTCCTGACAGTGCAGCACTCTTGTTTTAACAGGCAGGTGGCGGTGCTAACAGACACACAGGAGCCGCACTAGCAGGAAGGAGGAGGGGAAGAGAGAGCACAGCCTGCACCTCCGAGTGGAGAAGTGTCCAGGAGAGAGCCGGGAGTGGAGGAGAGAGTCATCAACACAAGCATGTGCCCAGTGTTAAAACTGAGCTGCACAGTTATTTTGACAAGTGAGAGACTGCTGGGCGTAGGACATCATGAATTGGGGAGGGGGGGTGCAGTTTGGCATCTTTACATACCCCCAGATCCCATAATAGGAAAAGTCCTAACAAGGACCAGGGAAAGCTGCAAATTTAAAATGGTTGAAAACCCGGTCCTGGTGGAGGTCGAGGAAGGCATCAGGCAAGGATAGTCAGTTCCCAGGAAGAGGTCGAGACAGGCAGCAGACAAGGACAGTTGTCTTCCAGTCAGGGGTTGAGGCAGGCATTAGGTAAGGATAGTCCGTAACCAGGCAAAGGTCAAGATGGGCAGCAGGCAAGAATAAATAGTTTTAAGGCAGAGGCTGAGGCAGGCAGAAGGCAAGGATAATCAGTTTCCAGGCAGAGGCTGAGACAGATATCTGACATGGATAGTCGGTTTCCAGGTTTTTCAGGTCGAGGCAAGTAGGGGCCAAGGATGGTTAGTTTCTAGGCAGAGGTTCAGACAGGCAGCGGGTAAGGATAGTTCGTTTCCAGGCAGAGGTCCAGGCAGGCAGCAGACAAGGATAGTCAATTTTCAGGCAGAAATCGAGGCAGGCAGCAAACAAGAGTAGTTAATTTTCAGACAGAAATCGAGGCAGGCAGCAAACAAGAGTAGTTAATTTTCAGGCAGGAATCGAGGCAGGCAGCAGACGAGGATAGGCACTTTTCAGGCAGAAATCAAGGCAGGCAGCAGACAAGAGTAGTTAATTTTCAGGCAGAAATCGATGCAGACAGCAGACAAGGATAGTCCATTTTCAGGCAGAAATCGAGGCAGGCAGCAAACAAGAGTAGTTAATTTTCAGACAGAAATCGAGGCAGGCAGCAAACAAGAGTAGTTAATTTTCAGGCAGAAATCGAGGCAGGCAGCAGACGAGGATAGTCACTTTTCAGGCAGAAATCGAGGCAGGCAGCAAACAAGAGTAGTTAATTTTCAGGCAGGAATCGAGGCAGGCAGCAGACGAGGATAGTCACTTTTCAGGCAGAAATCAAAGCAGGCAGCAGACAAGAGTAGTTAATTTTCAGGCAGAAATCGAGGCAGACAGCAGATGAGGATAGTAAATTTTTAGGCAGAAAAAGAGGCAGGCAGCAGACAAGAGTAGTCAGATTTTCAAGCAGAAATCAATGCAGGCAGCAGACAAGGATAGTCAATTTACAGGCAGAAATCGAGGCAGGCAGAGCGAAGGATAATCAGTTTCCAGGCAGAGGTTGAGACAGTCAGCAGGCAAGGATAGTCGGCTTTCCGAGCAGAGGTCAAGGCTCCAGCAGTGTCAGAGTTGGGCTCAGCCCTTCCTTCTTTCTGGCTGCTCAGCTGTCGGCTAATTGCCAGCTCCCATCTCTCCACAGTTACTCAGCTGTTGATGATCCTGCTCGTCAGTCCTGCATACTTAAGCCTCCAGCCCAGAGGAGCTCTGCCTTCGCCTTGGTCAACATCACAGATGCGATTCTGGTTTGGCTGACTATCCATCACGGTTACTGAAATTTGGCTATGTTGTGACTACGTTTGTTCTTTTTACATTTATTATTAAACAAGTGTGATTTAAAGTGGTTGTAAACCCTTAAAAAAAAACTGCAAGACAAAGGCATAATGAGCTAGTATGCATAGCATACTAGCTCATTATGAATTACTTATCTGAGATCGAAGCCCCCGCAGTGGTCCTCGTTCACCGCTCCGGCGGCCGACATCTTCCCGGGGGGTTACTTCCAGGTATCGTGGCTACAGTGCTGTGATTGGCCGGAGCCGCGATGATGTCACTCCCGGAGCATGCGCGTGTGAGCCGCCGTGTCATGGTTATGCAGTAATGTTTGTGTGTCAGCTTACCTCTCCATGTGTTCAGCTCTCACTCTGGTTGCTTAAGTAATATCTCCCCAAGCATGGCTCCACCCAAAGCCCCTATCGGGGAACTCTATATTAACCTGCGTACTGCAACCCAGCTCTGCTGATCAACATTGTGTGTTTAGCTTTCGTGTGCGGCTTGCTGTGTCTTCTACGGCTGATTCCAGTTACCGATCTTGGCTTGTTCTTGACTATCCTTACCTGCTTGTTGCCCCGATCTTTGGTTATCTCCTGACTATCCTCACCTGCTTGTTACCCTGATCTTTGGCTATTTCCTGACTATCCTCACCTGCTTGTTGCCCCGACCTTTGGCTATCTCCTGACTATCCTTACCTGCTTGTTGCCCCGACCTTTGGCTGTCTCCTGACTATCCTTACCTGCTTGTTACCCTGATCTTTAGCTATTTCCTGACTATCCTCACCTGCTTGTTGCCCTGATCTTTGGCTGTCTCCTGACTATCCTTACCCGCTTGTTACCCTGACCTTTGGCTGTCTCCTGACTATCCTTACCTGCTTGTTACCCTGATCTTTGGCTGCCTCCTGACTATCCTTACCTGCTTGTTGCCCCGACCTTTGGCTATCTCCTGACTATCCTTTGTTGTCGCTGTCTGCTGCTTCCTTTCTACCTCCCTGTAGTCTACCATGAGCGTGAGCTGGGAGGCCCTGGGGGTCGCGACCTGGAGCCAGACTGCAGCTAAATCCACCCCCACCACTAGGGGCTTCTGGTGAACACCCGCTGGCTCTTAGATTCCGCGCCCTGGGAAATCTCATGCTCTAGCTCCCAGTGTCATCCGTGTTGGTACTACGGAGTACCTGCTCTCCTGTATATCCTAGAGCTCCATCCGCAGCAGTCAGCCGTAGGGTCCACTACCTTGCGGTGCACTCCAGACCCCAACGGGGTGCATCTGTCTCCTGGGCTCAGGTGACCTGGCGCGCCGGTAACGGCACAGTACAACTGAAGCAACGGCACATATGTGGCATTGCCTCAGTTTGCTTAAGTGCGCATGTGCCGATGACGTTGGTACATGCAAATACAGGGGATATCTCCTAAACCCGTGCAGGTTTAGGAGATATCCAGTGTAGCTACAGGCAAGTCTAATTATAGGCTTGCCTGTAGTATAAAGTGGTTGTAAAGGGTTTACAACCACTTTAACTGTTCTTCTGTCTCGGCCTGATTTCATGGTTTCTGACAAGCAGCGATAAGGGAGGGGTTTAAATACCCTCCTAGACATGTGCACACACCTCTATGCATGGGACACAAGCCAACACGCTCATGCTCTTCTTGACCTACCTTTTGCACAGAGGCCAATGAGATACCATAAAAGCTTTTGAAATGACTTTGCACACAGGTAACACACAAGCATAGTCAGAATTAGAGAATCCAAAAGATGGGACAGAAGGAAGTCGGGTTGGAAATGGGGGTTCAAGTTGAGGTCACTGAAGATCTACCAGCACTGAGCCCAGACCAGCAGCACATAGCCAGGCACAATGTGCCCACAAGTGACTATGCCGACCTACAGCTATGCCCTGTGGTAGGACCTTCCTGACATTAATAGGTTATATGAATCTGGAGTACAATAAGGTGAGTTATAAATCCTCTGCTCTCAGTATAAGGACTATCCTTCCATGAGAAGGGGGTTTTGGTTCTTCTGGGGAAGATGATTCTATAGGATGATGGATGAGAATGTCTCATCTCCGGCACAGAAGGGGTTACGGGTCTCCCCCCCCCCCCCCCCCCCATGTTCCAGCTCTGATGGGTCTGGCCCGGTAACACTGCTCCTCTTGTCCTGAATGAACTGAAGTGTTTCATGGAAGGTTTAACCGCTCCCAGGTGTACAGATTAGTTCATCGGCCCATAAACCAGCCAGGAGGAACAACACAGACCCTTCCAGCCAGCGGGCCGGCCAGTGATGTCATCGGGTGGATCATACGGTGAGATATCATTACATGGATTCCACCGAAACCGTATAAATGACCATTGATAGTCGGCTCTATAAGGTGCCTGTTCCTGGCAGTGCGGTGCCAACCCCCCCCCCCCCCCCCGCGCCAACCGCAGCGGCACGGAAGACGCCTGTGCTGGGGGCTGGCCCTAAACTTCTGTCTCTGCTACACTTAAGGGGCCACTAAGTATAAACCGCAGCCTGGAGTACATAAAGGGTTCTAATGACATTCATGGATACATATGTAACACTTACAGAGATTATCTGCACTATAGATTATTTATAGAGATTATCTGCACTATAGATTATTTATAGAGATTATCTGCACTATAGATTATTTATAGAGATTATCTGCCCTGAATATATTTAAAGCTGAACTCCGGCATAAGTAAATCTCCTCTAAATCCACTCATCATCTGACATTTTCTGGAATCTCGGTGATATTTGTGTATTTCCCCCAGATCTGTACAGTAATCCAGTGTGAGACTTCCTGTAATAAAGACCGCCCACTGCCGCTCTCTCTCCTTGTGCAGGGGGACTGGTCTTGTCCCTGCCCCTTCTGTAGTGGGTGGAGCCTGCTGGGCCCCTCCCACAGCTCTGCTTCCTCTCCTTGTGCGGGTTGACTGGTCTTGTCCCCGCCCCCTCCTGTAGTTTTCTGTAGTGGGTGGAGCCTCCTGGGCCCCTCTTATAGCTCTGCTCTCTATCTTTGTGCAATGTGACTGGTCTTGTCTCCACCCCCCTCCTGTTGTTTTCTGTAGTGGGTGGAGCCTTATGGGCCCCTCCTACAGCTCTGCTCTCTCTCCTTGTGCAAGGTGACTGGTCTTGTCTCTGCCCACCTCCTGTAGTTTTCTGTAGTGGGTGGAGCCTCCTGGGCCCTTCCCAAAGCTCTGCTCTCTATCTTTGTGCAGTGTGACTGGTCTTGTCTCCACCTCCTGTAGGTTTCTGTAAAGGGTGGAGCCTGCCAGCCCCTCCCACAGCTCTGCTCTGGCTCCTTCTGCGGAGGGACTGGTCTTGTCTCCGCCCCCTCCTGTCGTTTTCTGTAGTGGGCGGGGCATGCAGGGTCTACTCTGTGCACAGGCTATCTACAGCACAGTGATGATGTCACAGTTGCTTTTACAAGGTCATATCTAGATTAGCAAAGGCATTTGGTGCACACAAAGTGCATTTCTATCCTTAGTGGCTATTGAGGAATATATTTGAATTACATTTTTTTTACCCAGAGTTCCACCTTAAAACAAAGTTGATGCAACAGGGGAAGTATTTTCCTACACACCGCTAACTTCCTGTCTAATATCGCACAGAGGATGACTCTTAGTTGTCGGTTTAGAGTCTCCTTGAGGCTCATTCACATCTTAATAAGCCCTTGTTCCCACCGGTGCAACCTGCCATGCGACTTCACAGTTCAAAGTCGCATGACAAGTCACACCCCATTTGCGGCAATGGCACCGTTCAATATCGCTGCGACTTGAGTCAAGACTATTTCTGTGCGATTTCAGTGCGACTTGCATGGACACCAGATAAATGTTGGTGCTATATAAATCCTGTATAATAATAATAATAATGAATTCGCACAGATGTCAGCGAGCCGCACATGAAATCGCACTGAGGCCGCGATAAAGTAGCCCGACTTCAAAGCCGTACTGGTGTGAACCGGGGCTTAGAAGTGTGCGGTTTCACATACATTTCCATGCGTTTGCAGTGCGTTCACGTTTCAAACAAAAAAAATACAAGTGGCACTTTTTTAAATGCAGGTGAAAGTTCTGCAATGGTGTAAGCTGGACTCATTGAAATATATTCATTTTTCTTGCGTTTTCTGCTCGTGCTGCATTTAAAAATGCGATCAACTGGGACAGAACAATCACGGTGCTCTGTAGACGTTTTGTAGACGTTTTGTTCTGAAACGAAGTTTGGACAAATTTTTCCACAATTCGCAAATTCGGATGTATCCAAATTTTGAATCGCAATAGTAACAAAATGTTAACAAATCCTCCGAAATAATGAGACGAAGTTGCGTCCGAAACTTGAATCGAGATCCGAATTGAAATCGAATTCGATTTGAATTTGGTAACAAATATAAAAAGTAAACCTATTGAAATTCTTAGATGTGAAAAAATTTGGAAGTCGCATTTGAACTGAAAAAATGTGGAAATTTGAATGTCGATTCGAAATTTCCGAATTCAGTCGAATTGAATTAAATTCGGTTCGAATTCGGAAAATTCTAATCGGATTAGAAAATGAATAAAGAAAACAAAACTAAACAAATTCCGGAAACAAATTTAACTAAACAAAATGAGTTAATGAATGAAACAAAACAAATGTTTTCATTCTGCGCATGCTTAGTAGACATGTGCATTGAAATTCGTTTTTATTCCGAATTTGTTTTTTAACTAATTTCAACAAGTTCATTAATTTCGGAAATACAAAAATTTGTATATTCGGAAAATTCGAAAATCTGGAAATTCGAAAAGCCGGAAAATCCGGAAATTCGAAGATTCGGAAAATCGAAAATCCACAAATAAGCACAAAAATTCATAAGAACACAAATCAAAAAATGAGTAGGAAAATCTGAGAATAAGAACAAAAGTTTGGAAATATGAAAACCCAAAAATTAAAAAATCGGAAATAATAACTAACTAATAATAACATAACTATTACTAACTATTAAATTATAGTTATTGGAATTTCGTTTCAAATTTGGCTATTAGTGAGTGTAATGAATGCGAATTTATCCGAAGTTGCGAATTATCCGAAATAATAACGAATGCCGTATCTATACGAATGGAACGTAACAAATTAATAATAATAAATAACAATAATAATAAAACCTTTTTTATTATTATTATTAATTAGTTCCATTCCATTTGTTAAGATGCGGCATTCGTTATTTCGGATAATTCGTAACTTCGGATGAATTCGTATTTGTTACATTCACTAACAGTCAAATTTGAAAGGAAATTCCAATAACTATCATTTAATAGTTAGTTATTATTAGTTAGTTATTCTTTCGAATTTTCGGATTCTCTTTCTTATCTTCAGATTTTCGTATTTCCGAATTTACGAATTCCGATCCGATCATAACAAATGACCCAGAAAAACGAAAGAAAAAACAAAAGACGAATGAAACGAAAACGAACGAATGTTTCAGCAGTGCGCATGTCTAATGTTTAGTGCACAGCGCTGACATAAAGTGCGGTGGCGGCGGCCATGTTTTTGGTTGGTATGGGAGCTTCTACAGAACGTAATATTTGTTATTTAATACAAAGTAACAATTTCCACTTCCTTTTTTTCTTTTTTTTCTGGTGATCACCTCAGACCATCGAACGGTCTCACGTGTCTTTTTTCCGTGTTTCAGCTCGATGAACATTTCCACCAGCTACAAAGTCGGTGCCTCGGCATTGCCACCACTGCGAGCGTTACCCCCAGGCATATGGGGGGAGGGGGGGGCTGGTACTCGGTCTTAGCTAGGGGCCGCCCTTTGGCACACTGACCCACATTGGCGCGGAGATACCAGGGTGCTCACAGCGATGCAACAGACATGGAGAGACATCTCAGCCGTTTTGGTTAATTCTGACTTCAAGTAACGCTTGGGGGGGGGGGGGGAATCTGTCCAAAGAGGAAGATGTAGACGGGAGATTTGGGGGGTCATTGCTAAGATTTTGACACCAACCACACCGAGATCTTAGAGAAGTCACTGAAATAACCGGTGATTAATCAATGAGATTGGCAGATGGAACGCATGACTCCCTATGGAGGAGGCCACACAGTACATTCATATTACAACCTCCTCTATTAGGACCCCCAAAAAGGTGTCCATAGAAAGATCACCATAATACAAGAGTGCGCTACAGAATGGCAGAAGCAGCAATGTGTTGGGACTCGCCCCTCCCCCCCCCTTTTATCACACTTAGCGGCTGTTCAGATCTCGTGTAACGAACTTTTCCACTCGCCATTTACACTCGGAAACGTGGCGTCGCGCATAACACATTTACTTCAATGGGCCGCCCTCTGCGTGTTTGTCGCTCAAAAGAAGATCCTTCTGCTTTCTGGGCAAAACAAGCTTAGCGTGATTTTTAACCGCACATTTTGCCACGATTGCGGCGCGATTTTGTCCCGTGACGATCGCAGCAAAATCGCACCGTGTTTGGGGTGCCATTGACAATAATGGCACTCAAATTGTGC